>JAMQGT020015014.1:0-156917 GCA_024447675.2 Pterophyllum scalare
GTAAAGTAGTAGATCATTAATATGATATGATGTAATATGTTGTACAGTTTGAAATTTAATGATGGCCTTAATTGAAATCAACACACATCAGCTCTATAGTTTAAAAGACAAACATGTGTTTTTTTTTTCTTCTGTTAATAATCCAGCTATAAATATTATAGGCCTAGAACATACATCAACAATACATCTTTCCATATTAAAAATAATTTTCATTGTGACAGTACAAAAAAGAAATTAGAATACGCATTATATAACCTAATAAGCCTCTGAGTGAATTCATCATGCAGCTGTCATAACCGCACCTTTTTGACTTAAACCACAGGCATGACGATTCTTTGTTCTACATCTATGACTGGGAGACCAGCCTCGCTCAAGTAAACTTGTCGATATTACTGGGTGCTTTGTTTCACTCTCATGTGTGACATGCACAGCCCATTGTAATGCAGACTAGCATAGCTCTGATGACAAAAAGCAGCTGGAGGTACCTGTGTCTGCAGGCAGGTACACAGATACTGGAAATAACTGACTGTTTACACAGGCTCATTGATGAGCACACAGTTGTGTCCCTAAAAGCTATTGTGGGTGAATGATATTGTCTTGGAGTGTGGTTAAACGTCACACACAGGTTATTTAAGTGACACGCCAGGCTGAAACCTAAACAAGGACGACAGGACAGGGATGGTGAAAAACTGCACACAGCCCATCACTTCATTTAAAGTTTTTAGTTGGATGCAAACTCTGCTGCACAGACTTAAGAAATGCTGGAATTTCTTACCCACAGTATAGTGAAGGTTGTGTTCTTACTGTGTGTACCAACCGTAGGTAAGTCTAACATGCTTTGCTCAAAGATTATCCTATGAAATATATTGTAAGATGTAGCAGATTTAGAAAAGTGTTGCAAAAAAATATTCAAACCTATGTTCATATTTATCTCCCATTTTAGGGCGTGCACTCTGCACAAGTCGCAGATGTCTAAGTAGCGCATTGACAGAAAAAAAATTGTTATCGCAGCCACAGAATCAAAGCTGCAACCTTGAAATTCGTGTGCCACTGTTGGAGTACATGACTCTGGCAGTTGTAAGTATTTTTTGTTTGTAGTGGAGGTAACTTTTAATAATTTTCATTTCTCCTTTTTAGAGCTCTTCAGTGACAATTTACAACTCAATGTGAAGTTGTAGGTCTGCTGTTTAAAACATCTTTGTTTTTGTATCACTGTTATTCAACACAAGTTTTGCAAACCTGGTTAACATGTGTTCAGACTTTGATAAAGTAAAAATATATACAGGTTGTCATAAAAATAAAAAAATTCCAACCAAGCATTTTTTTTGAGAGACAAACAGGCTGTTTCAGCACTGTCATCAGCACTCCAATGCTTTGCCTAACTTATATTTTCAACAGAACACAAAGGAACTCCATCTAAAAATTCTTCTGCGAGCCTCAATCGTAAGATTCAAAATACTTTAAAAAATTTTTTAAAAAGTAAAAATAAATAAATAAATTGAAAGCATCCATTTTGATTTGAAAACGCAGGAATGGGAAGATCCTGAGTTGGCTTGGGACACATCGGTGTACATGTTTGATAAAGTGATTCTGCCAGTAGATAAAATCTGGACACCAGAGCTCCTTGTAACAAATGCGTAAGTAGTTACATCAAATTCATCCATGCATCCTTCCATCCATTCTCTTCCACTTATCCTTTTCCGGGTTGCAGGGGGGGGGCAAGAGTCATAGGGCAAGAGGTGGGGTACACCCTGTACAGGTCACCAGCCTGTCACAGGAATAACACAGAGAGACAGACAACCATTCACACTCCCATTCACACCTTTGGGCACATCAAATTATTATGGCAAAATAATTTAAAAGAATTACTAAAAGTCTTCTCAGGCATTTCTTATCTCTTGCATGTAGAATAACATCAACTGTGCAGCCGACCTCTGCTGATGTGCTGGTGTACGGTAATGGGACCGTGAAGCACAGTTTGACCATAAATGCAGTGGTGAACTGTGAAATCAACCTGTTCAACTATCCCTTTGCTTACGATGTCTGTCCTGTTCCAGTACAAACGTGGAGCACTGATGGTAAGTTCACAAATGTACTACATGTATTTTTAACTTTGTGCAGTAAATTTATGTTAATTCTAAAGATTTGTCTTACAATGTCTCCTTTTTGCTTAATTGTTTTTGCCATTTTTTAAATTTAAATGTAAAAGTAACTCCTTATCATATGAATGGCATTGTAATTATTTTAACATTATGGTAATGTTATAATACCCTAAATGTCACGCATTCAGTAACAATAGATTATGGGTGTGGGTGTGTGGGTGTGTGTGTGTGGGGGGGGGGCATGGTAACTGCAGTTCTTCCAGTACTGGAGGTTTTTGCTGCCAGTTTTACTGCATAAACCTTGTATCTTACATTCGCAACTATATAGCAAATGTATTCTTTCAAACACACCTAAAACTTGCAGGGTCTTTATGACTTTATTTTAAAAGAAACAATATCAAAGCAGGCTGTATTTCATTCAGGATGTGGTCCGGTAGTGAAGTTGGGTGAATTGAAGCTGACTGATACTAGCCATGGAGACTGGCAAACCATGAAAGCAGAGTTTCAGAAACAAGGAGATGAACGCAATTACATCCAGGTAAGTTAATCACCCAGGCCTGCGATTTGTAATTAAACTGGGTAAATGCTGGAAGTCAACTACAATAATTTAACCCTAATAACAGTGACTAACTGATGCAGACAGAAACAAATACATTACATCATGGATGTGATTGCAGTGCAGACTTTATACTGTAAGGAGAGATTGCAATAAGTGTTTAAGAATTAAAGCTATTTTTATACACAGTCCCCCTTTTTAAGTGCATAAAAAGTCATTGAGCAAAATCAAATGAATTGAATTTTAAGGATTATTCTTTTAAATTGAATGAAAGTCACAGACTGCTTGAAGTCTAGAACCCGTGGAAATCACCAAATGTAATGTTTCAGCCAAAAATCCTGTCATTGTCCAAAAATGTATGAACCTGACTGTATACGGTCCCGGCTTCTTAGATGGGAGGAATCGTTGCTTTTCTTTGTCATATTGGATGGTAAATCTCATATTTTCAAGGATTGGGATCAACTACGCAAACTAGTTATGTCATCTTAGGCTCTGGGAATTTTTAGCCACAGTTTCCTAACGTCTATAGCAGGGGTGTCCCAACTTTTTTCAAGGATGGCCAGATTTGACAAAGTGAAAGTGCCCGAGGGCCAACAGTTCCTGATTACATTATTTTATAGAATAAAAGATGTATATAAATATTGTTATTTAATACTTTTATTTCCATGCAGCAAAAAATACATGAAATAACCAAATGTAGAGCATAGAAGCTCTCTGAATTTTCAAATGAAATTTATAACATACAGAAACTGTCACATATTATTGTGTACAGTAATTCTAATAATAGAGCAACAGGTAAGCTACTGACACTAATGTGAAGGGCACACAGGTACACAGGGCTGGTCTGGCTCAAGAGCAGTGGTAGGTGTGTGTAAAATGTCACGCAGGTGGAAGTCACTTAATCTTGAACTCAGGCAGTTTGTTTTTATGTTCATAACAGAGAAAATCTGCTCACACAGCCAAACAAGCGTAACATTTTCTTTGCAAATGTTCATCTCTGGAAATTTGATCTCATTCAGTTTTTGGTTTTGTGCCATAAAGTGATTATTAGAAAACAAACAAAAAAAGATTTTCGATTTGTTTATGTGTTTTTGATGTATAATGTCGCTGCTTATGTTGTTAAGTAAACTGTAGTCAACAGGATTTATGAAGGACATATAAACAAAATGAAGAAATGGTTTTGCAAGTATCATTATGACTGTGTTATTGTTTCAAAGTTATAATCAACCTGGTCCTTTTTGGCCAAATCAACTATATTTATAAAACTGTGGAGTGCTGAAGTTAAATCCTTACATATGAAGGGAGTGCTGTATGTACACAGAATAGAGTGTCGGTGGAGTATTTCAGCTTTCTGGGCTATCTCAAAAAGTCTCTAAAAGTTGCCAAAGTCACCAGAAAAAGTCAATAAATTTCTTACTGGTCACTTTTTGTTGCTAGATGTTCTGAAAAGGTTATGAAAAGCAGAAAGAAGAAAGTTGGCAACACCCAAAGCACACAACATCACACAGCTCGGGCTGTGATTGGTTAATCATTCAATCTTCTTCTTTTTGAGGTTTTGAAGCAGTTGGCAGACATCTGTTACAAAACACTACATCAGTGAGTCAAAAAGAGGAATTGGATGCTGTGCTGTATTCATTGACTCGTGGGCCATATAATATCTGAACTTGGACCATGTTTGGCCCGCAGGCCATAGTTTGGACACCCCTGATCAAAAGAGAAAAGGATTTCTCAGTTAACTGCTGCTGTCCTAGATTGAGCATCCCTTCATATTTACACTGAAAACTCACTAACATGCACAGACACGAGTGGAAAAAATATGTCACTGTCACAATTTTCATCTTACTATGTTTTCTGTTATGCTCCTGAGGTGGAACTACAACTCAAACCTGCCAACCCCTTCCTAACATTGATGCTGCCCAGTTATCTGCTCATCTTTGTTGACATGGTCAGCTTTGTTTTGCCACTGCGAGGTGGAGAACGCAACTCTTTTAAGGTCACTCTGGTGCTCAGCTTCATCCTCTATATCAATATCCTCAATGATAAGCTCCCTGGAGACGGCCAGTGCAGTCCAATAATACGTGAGTCAGAAACTTGTGCTTAAACAAACCATACAAACAGTATCACAGTGGGTCTAAATAACTGACTAATTAATCTGTCTATACTGTAGGACCGCACTTCTGTGTTTGCCTGCTCTTCTTGGTCATGAGCATGTTGGTGTCCATGTTAACCACACGGATATCTCAAGAAGGTCACCTGGATTTCTGCTGTTGGTCAATACGATCAACCCCAAAAATCACAGAAAATAAGGAAGAGATCAAGCATGAGGGTAAGAAAGACTTGATTTTTGAGCAAATCCTGCAAATATTGAATATTACCATTGTTAAATTGTATGAGGCATTTTGATGCTCACTGAGGCTTTTTTTTCTAAGTAAACATGGTCTGACCTGCTCTAACTGTGACCTGCTCTAACCTTTCAGAAACTAAAGCTGATATTAGCATCATCCAGCTAAATGCCACAGAGAACACTCAAATACTTAGAACGTTGGCTGAATTCTTGGAAGCTCATAATACCAACAAAGCAGAAAAGGAGAGGCAATACAACTTTGCCAACTTGTTGGACAAGACTTTTTTCTGGATCTATTTCATTGGTGGCCTTGGATACCTTGTTATTATAACTGCAATTATGGTAAAGTATAAATGTAACATTAATCATTTTGGTTTCTGGAATGACTGATGTGTATTAACACCTGTTATTATTACTTTTGTTTGAAAAGACAAATTTAAGATACATTTCAAATGCAAAAACTGATAAAAAAACCTCTGCATGTATTTATTATTTAAACTACACAGTCATATGCCAGTAGCTGTTGATGTGTACTTGTAGTTTGTCTTTGAAAATTTAACTTAAATGCTATTGTATGTTTCTAAAAATCAGAGGAATAAATTACTTTTGTTTCATTCATGACATAAAAAATATGGTATTTTTTTCTTTATGAATGGTTCAGTGTTCCACAATATCTTATTAAGCACTTTTAGTATTCTAAAAATGAACAACACATTTACCAAGCTATTAAAAAAATTATGAAATGACAAATGAGGCAATTTACTGGACAATCTGTTAGCCCTTCACTGTGGTACATGCTCCTTTGCAGAGCTGTCCCATGTCTCACAGTAATACACTGCAGAGTGTCCTGCTTCTGCCCTCTTAATGATAAACTGATAATCAAGGTCTGATGATGATTTAGAGTCGAGGTGAATCTGAGGAGAATCCTGTTCCAAAGCTGGGTGAGCTGTCTGAATGGTAAAAGCTCAGAACATACTGAGGAGTAGAACTAGGGACCACTTTGTACCAGTTAACATAATTGCCTTCAGGTCTCTGAATGTTGCATTTGAGCAGAACCTCTGCTCCTGGAGAAACTACAAGGGCAGCAGGCGTCTGGGTCAGCACTTTTGCAGCATTCACGCCTGTCAGAGAAAAAAATAATATATATTTTTTAATGTCTATAAATGCAAGCTGTCAAATTAATCAGAAGGACCTCATACATGTTAGAACAGTGGCAAGAGTGCAGAGGGTCCCCAGCATGTTGAAAGACAGATGAGTGATGTCGAACTGAGGGCTGAAGAGAGACTGAGACTTATAAGGAAAACTAATGAGAGGGAAAGCAGAGAAGGAGGAGCTTCACTACTAAAAACAGTTTGTGATCATAACTCAGGAACTCAAAAAATAGTCAATAGTCAATAGTCAATGTTTATTGTTTACAATATGTGTCCTGAATAGGATCATATCATGAGGAAATTCTGGTGTAAATGCATCTTAACCCTTTATAGGGCACTCAATAAAATATTTTGAAATTCATAATTTCAGCCTTAGAGTGTTATTGAAGGACATAAAGAAACTTTTCAGAATGTTTCATTTTCATGTATAAAATCATGGTCAATGAAGTGACCATATTTGGTTCGTTGCCCCTAAGTGGTAATTTCGAAAAGCATTAGGCCATTTCTCGATCAGCACATTCTTCAAGGCCACATGCTTCTTAACTTCCCTGAGGCGCGGGGTGGACGTCACATATAACGTGTGGAAATGACCAAAAATAGTCACTGAAGTCACAAAATTGAATTTAAGATATACTGTGTATCCGGTTTGTTAGAATGAATTAACTGTAAACACCATGATTGTAAAATTGTACTGCATGCATGTAAAGTATGTGTTGTTAGGTGAATGTACCATTTGGATCTGGTAGTTTTTATTTCAAATAAGATTTTTTGGGTTTTTGTAATTTCTATTTGTAGATAACATTTAGAGCAGTTAATAAAATGGTAAAATACAAGAAATATATCATTTAACATAACTGCTGTGCAACAAAAGCTAAGGTAGATGTATCTGTGTTAACAAATTGTATTATTATATTTCTTGATGGGATCTGGATTTAGATCAGCTGATCTGCTGCAAACCTAAAGATTTTATTCTTTTATATTGAGATGCACAGCAAACAGAGCACATTCAGAGATCAGGACTTTGTGGTTTATGAGCACCAATATTAAATGTTTTATTTACAAAGGTAATTTTGAAAAACATTCAAGTAATGTTAGCAGAATTGGAGTGAGACAAAAAGAAATACTGAAAATGAGAAAGATAAGGGGTAGAGAAAAAAGAGAAGTTTAAAAAAAACAGCTTTCATTTGTTCAGTTTCAAATGTTGACACACACACACAAAAAAATCTGATTTAGTAACAATAACATAAACATTATTACTATGAAATGAGAGATTTGTTGTGTCTAATATCTGTTTGAATACTCATCCTTGGCAACTTTGCAGTCTGATCTCCATCTTCTTTACAAATGATACATTAAATCACACCATCATTACTTGTTCATTGTCATATTTTTTATCATGTCTGACATAAATTATGCTCTTGAAAAACAGCTGTGAAATGATCAAATGTTTATCTCTAGTGTTTTTATCCTTGCACTCCTACATTTTCTTTCTTCTTTATTAGCATTTTTGATGAATCCAGACTAAATTAAAGTGAAGAGTCTCTCGATCTAGATGATCTAAGATCAGTATAACTGTATTTTTATTTAGCTGCATTTTAAAGGCCATTTCCTCTAAACTGTAAGTCAAACCTTTTACAATAAACAGGATTTGTGTAATCTGTTTACTGTCACATTTACTGCATATGGATTGGAACAGTTGTAACTATGTGAGACCTCTACTGTCTATAAAATTTCTATTTAAAAATAGCTTGCAGCAGCATATAAAACAGTATGCTGGATAGTTTAGTTTATTTGATAATTTTGGCTGATCTGAGTGAATGACTTGCATATTTGTTTTTTATACTTTTAATAATGAAGATAAAAAAATAATCAAAAAGGAGCAATTCAGTGTTTAATAACACTTCATCTGAAGGTGGTGGTTTACACTCAGTTTGCCTGATGGGTCCATCAGCATGTGAGAGAGTGACAAAAAAGCAGAAGTAAGAGTGAGGAGGTTTTTGTCACAGTGTGAATCATTGTGATACAGCTCCACTGGCAGAGTCATCCCATGTCTGACAGTAATACACTGCAGAGTCTCCTGTTTCTGCTCGCTTGATAATAAACTGGTAATCAATGTTTGATGAGGATTTAGAGTTGAATCGGTCTGAGGAGAATCCTGTTCCAAAGATGGGGGAGCTGGCAGAATGGTGAAATCTTAGAACATACTGAGGAGCCCCTCCAGGGACTTGTTTATACCAGCTAACATAATTCCCATCATATCTCTCAATGTTACAGTTGAGAACAGCTTCTTGACCTGGAGAAACTGTGTGTACAGCAGGTGTCTGGGTCAACACTATCACTGCATCAACATCTGCCAACAAACACAAAAACATGAGTTAAAGGTTTAGCTAGAAAATATATGGACTGTAAAACAGACAAGAAAAACATCTTACATGTTAGAGCAGTGATGAGAGCGCAGAGGATCCCCAGCATGTTGTCAATGTGTGGTGTAAATATCCCTTACTGTCCAGCTGGGAGATGAGAGGGGTTGTAGTGAGAAGAGAAGAGAGACTGAAGCTTATAAAGACACAGAGCAGAGGCAAACTAAAGGAGGAGCAGATTCAACAAATGAGTTTCATTCACAGGACAAGTAAATTATGGACAGTTTCATATTGTCCCATTCAATTATTGCATGTTTGTTGTTCATATTCATCATGATGTATGTGAATAACTTCGAAAACTCACTGTGTAACAGTAAACAGCATCTATAGTCTGATTATTGTCACCTTTACTGCACCTGAAATGTTATCAGAGTTTTCAGACTACAGACTAGTTTCTGTCATATTTCTATTATTTCAAATATATAACCAACATACAAATGTGTTTGTTGTTAGCTATGTGTATGGAAATATGTATTGTGGTTGAATGTGCGTATTACAGAAATTCGTTTTGAATTTATAGTTTCACTGATGAATGTTAAAATGCATGAAGACAGAGCAATTCAGTGTTTAGTAACACGCAATCTGCAGTTGGCAGGTTTACACTGAGATTTTTTGATGAGTCTGTTATCAGCATGTGAGAGAGTGTCAAAAAGCAGAAGTAAAAGGGAGGAGGTTTTTGTCACAGTGTGAATCACTGTGATACAACAGCAGAGCCGTCCCATGTCTTACAGTAATACACTGCAGAGTCTCCCTCCTCCACATTGCTGATGATCAAACGATAATCTGATGTTGACTGATGAGTGGATGTGAATTTTGGAGAGGAGAACCCAGTGCCATAGTATGGAGAACTAGAGCTATGATAAAAATATAGCACAAACTGAGGAACTCCTCCTGGAATCTGTTTATACCAACGAGCAGCACTGCTAGTAACAGTCCCCAGGTTACAGTCCATGGTGGCGGTCTCTTCCTCTCCTCACTGACACAACAGGAGGTTTCTGTGTCAGCACCGTCACACCGCTCACACCTGCAAACAACAAGAAGACATGGAGTCATTAGAAATATGAGGGCATGTGAACCCAGCACCCAGCTACTGAACTTAAGCAGAAATCGGTCTCATACATGTTAGAGCAGTGATGAGAGCGCAGAGAGTCACCAGCATCTTGTTAGTGAGTGCTGACAATAAACTTGTAACTTGGAAAGAGATTGTTCTGCTTTTGTAGGATGAGGAGAGGAGGTGTGAACCATTTAATATAACACTGAAACTCAGAGAGAGCGGCAGGAGGAGGAGCTTTGGGTAAACCTGCATAGTTTGTGATGCTTTTGGATAACTTATCTTCAGTAGAGGGTAATGTTGTTTTTATTTGTTTATTTGTAAATATTGCTGTTATTGATGTCTCCCTCCTCTCCCCTAAATATTTGAAAATTGTGGTCCTGAAGTTTATTGTTGGTTGGTTATTTGTTCCACAATTACAGAAAATGTTTATCCAGCAAACACAATGCTCCAGCACTGCTCTGTTAGGCTGCTGTTTTAGACAGTCAGGAAGCAGAAGTAAGCAGTGAAGAGGTATTTGTCACAAAGTGAATCTTTGTGATATTGGCCCCTGTTGTCTACATCTTCAGACTTAAGCAGTGATCTCATTTCGATTGGTGAGTAGGCATAACCTTTTTGAGAAGAACCCAGAACCATCTGTTGGAGCGTTATCACTAAAAAAAGATATTAGTCTGACTTTAATCCACTCTAAGAATGCCTAATTATTAACAGGTGAAACTCAGTGGTGTATTTAAAGAGAGATAAAAGGAAAACCATTGGGCTTCCAAATTAGTCTTGCTAAAACATTTCCACCTGTGAAGAGTTTATGCTTCATTTACATGCACCTATAAATAATAAACGGACTCAAGCAGGTGCATCCTGGGAAAGAAGAGAGGCAGAAGTAGAGAGGTGATGCTTCACTGACTGAAGATGCAAATTAATGCAGGGTTGGAATCAACATGTCATTTCATTATCACTTTGACCTCCGTATGCTCATCAAAAGCAGGAGAACCCAGAGCCATAGTATGGAGAACTAGAGCTATGATAAAAATATAGCACAAACTGAGGAACTCCTCCTGGAATCTGTTTATACCAACGAGCAGCACTGCTAGTAACAGTCCCCAGGTTACAGTCCATGGTGGCGGTCTCGCCTCTCCTCACTGATACAACAGGAGGTTTCTGTGTCAGCACCGTCACACCACTCACACCTGCAGACAACAAGAAGACATGGAGTCAAGAGAAACACACTGACAGATCAATATAAAATGTGGTCTAGTCTATATTATAAATGAGACTCTTTACACGCTAGAGCAGTGATGAGAGCACATAGAGTCACCAGCATGATGTCAGTTTGGGCTAAGAACTGACTGTGACAACAGCAGATGCTGGAGGAGCCGTTAAATACAACTAACAGGAGGAGGAGGTGTTTGTTTTTTTCTTTTGGCTGTTGATTGGTTACTTTGTTCATTTCCTTCTTAATGAGGCATGATTTCTGATTGGTTATATTCAGTGCCTATAGATAATGTAGATTCAACCAGGAGAACTTGTGTGTATGTGTGTGTGTGTGTGTGTTTTTGCACATGTATGTGTGTATGTACATATGAAAAGTTTAGAGCCCATGATTCTCTGACTTATCTAACCTGGTAGTTATTAGGGATGGCAGATACCACTTTTTTAGGTCCGATACCTATACAGATATTTTACATTTGGATATCTGCTGATACCGATACAAAGCGGATCTTTAAAAAAAAAAAATTTTTAAATACACTTTACATAAGTCAACAGTCTCTCACACAACAAAATCTAAATCTTTTAGTTGTCCCACACACAAGACTAAGAACCAGGGAGGGGCAGAGCTTTTCAGGCAGTGGTGCCACAGCTCTGGAACTGTTTACCACTCCAGCTCCATTTAGCTCACTCTGTGGCGTCTTAAAAATAAAAGCTGAAAATCTTTCTGTTTAACCACGCTTTCTGCTGACTTTATTTTTATTATTTTTCTTTTAATATGGAAATGTTAATATGTTTTTAACATGGTGTTTTATCTGGGTTTTTTTTGATATTGTGTTTTAATTATTGTACAGTACTTTGTGACTTTTTGTCTGTGAAAAGCACTAAATAAATAAACTTTACTTACTTACATCAATCACTATCACCTGAATCCTGTTGCTCCTATGTGATAAGGTAATGCATTGGCTTATGGTATGTTGCAAATTTCAGTAGGGCTGCAACTATCGCTTTATTTAGTAATTGAGTATTCTATCAATTATTCCATCAATTACCTGAGTAACTGGATAAGAAATACTTTTTCACATTAACAGTTCATCTGCATATTTTAACTTCCGTACTGCAGTTTTTTCCCTGTGTGAAACAAACACGGTGGATGGAGCAGCTACAAAGTTCTCTTTTCTTTACTTACTGATCAGCTGGTTGATGAAGAACCATCAGCTGTTTCCCAGTAAAGGTTTAATAGTGCTTACAGGGAGAAAAGCTTTCTTCTGCTCCATCTGAGCTTACCGGCTCCGCCTCTTTATGCTTGTGCACTGATTGCTGGTAAATCAGCTGACTGCTGCTGTTGTGTTATCCAGTGTTTATGTCGAAATAGTGGGGGCTGTGCGAGCGTAATCTTGTAATGCGTTATATTCATAAGCATTCTCCTAAATACGTTTCTACTGCAGGTCTATATTTAATCACTAAACTACAAAGGAGTATTAGGGCCACATTGAGAAAAAAAGTGAATTGTGCATTTTGAGAATAAAGTCAAAATTTTGAGAAAAAAGTCAAAATACTAATACTAATATAAATGACTGTAAATAGTAAATGTTGTCATTATCATACTTTCTCATTGTTTCATTCAATTATTACGTTTGTGGCTCATATTCATCCTTCACACTTGCTGTCCATATGCTCACACATCCAAATTTACATTCTCAAAATAAGGTAGAATACAATCAGGGGTTGAGGTCCCATCACATAGAGGCTGTGTCTCTTCAGGGACTCCAAGAAAAGTGTGCACCTAGAGCCACTACACAATGACTGAAAACCATTGTGGGTGTTACAACAGCTTCAACCAAGTTCAACAAAGTGAATCATTCTGTCCAACATTTATGCTGGGTGGAAGCTTAAACTGAGGATTCTCTCAATCTAGATGTATCTAAGTTCAGTGTAGCATTGTATTGTTGTTTAGCTGCATTCTAAGGACTATTTGCTCTGAGCTGTAAGTTAAACTTAGAGTGTAAAAATAAAATGGATTTGTGTAATCTGCCACTTTTTCTACAGCTGGAATGGAACAGTTGTAACTAAATGTATGTGAGACCTGAGAGCACTGTCTATAAAATTTCTGTTATTTAAAAATAACTTGTAGCAACATATAATACTGTATGCTGGAAAGTTTGATTTATCTGATGTTAGTGAATGACTTGCATAGTTCAGTGCTTTCCTTTATATACTTTTAAGATAAAAAAAAAAGAATAAAAAGAAACAGTTCAGTGTTTAATAACACTTTATCTGAAGGTGGTAGGTTACACTGAGTCTGCCTGATGGGTCTGTTATCAGCATGTGAGAGAGTGACGAAAAGCAGAAGTAAAAATGAGGAGGTTTTTGTCACAGTGTGAATCACTGTGATACATATTCTTTAACAGAGCTGTCCCATGTCTGACAGTAATACACTGCAGAGTCTCCCTCCTCCACATTGTTGATGATCAAACGATAATCTGATGTTGACTGATGAGTGGATGTGAATTTTGGAGAGGAGAACCCAGAGCCATAGCTTGGAGAACTAGAGCTATGATACATCCTCAGCACATACTGAGGAACTCCTCCTGGAATCTGTTTATACCAATAGACAGTGTTAGTAACAGTCCCCAGGTTACAGTCCATGGTGGCGGTCTCTCCTCTCCTCACTGATACAACAGGAGGTTTCTGTGTCACCACCGTCACACCGCTCACACCTGCAAACAACAAGAAGACATGGAGTCATTAGAAATATGAGGGCATGTGAACCCAGCACCCAGCTACTGAACTTAAGCAGAAATCGGTCTCATACATGTTAGAGCAGTGATGAGAGCGCAGAGAGTCACCAGCATCTTGTTAGTGAGTGCTGACAATAAACTTGTAACTTGGAAAGAGATTGTTCTGCTTTTGTAGGATGAGGAGAGGAGGTGTGAACCATTTAATATAACACTGAAACTCAGAGAGAGCAGCAGGAGGAGGAGCTTTGGGTAAACCTGCATAGTTTGTGATGCTTTTGGATAACTTATCTTCAGTAGAGGGTAAAGTTGTTTTTATTGTTTATTTGTAAATAATTGCTGTTAGTGATGTCTCCCTCCTCTCACCTAAATATTTGAAAATTGTGGTCCTGAAGTTTATTGTTGGTTGGTTATTTGTTCCACAATTACAGAAAATGTTTATCCAGCAAACACAATGCTCCAGCACTGCTCTGTTAGGCTGCTGTTTTAGACAGTCAGGAAGCAGAAGTAAGCAGTGAAGAGGTATTTGTCACAAAGTGAATCTTTGTGATGTCGGCCCCTGTTTTCGATTAACAGATTACTGAGTCTCCTGTCTACATCTTCAGACTGAAGCAGTGATCTCATTTCGATTGGTGAGTAGGCATAACCTTTTTGAGAAGAACCCAGAACCATCTGTTGGAGCGTTATCACTAAAAAAAGATATTAGTCTGACTTTAATCCACTCTAAGAATGCCTAATTATTAACAGGTGAAACTCAGTGGTGTATTTAAAGAGAGATAAAAGGAAAACCATTGGGCTTCCAAATTAGTCTTGCTAAAACATTTCCACCTGTGAAGAGTTTATGCTTCATTTACATGCACCTATAAATAGTAAACGGACTCAAGCAGGTGCATCCTGGGAAAGAAGAGAGGCAGAAGTAGAGAGGTGATGCTTCACTGACTGAGGATGCAAATTATTGCAGGGTTGGAATCAACATGTCATTTCATTATCACTTTGACCTCCGTATGCTCATCTAAGCTTATGAAACATTGCTCTCTAATGTGCAGCTCTTGCATATTACACAATACATGTTCTTCAAACTATTCTAAAGATAAATATAGATCTATATAGAGTTTTTATATATATATATATATATATATATATATATATATATATATATATATATATATATATATATATATATATATATATATATATATATATATATTGTCCAGTAATGACAAGAAAACAGACTTGTGGCTTAAAGCTTTGCTTTATCCTAATTTCCAACATGAAAACATTCTAGCAAACATGAAAGCAGTAAAAAAGCAGATTTGAATGCTCATTCTGGTCCTCTACTATTCAGTGGGACATCCTGACTTCTGGATGGTTTTCTGTGAAATCTGGGAGCCCAAAGACACTTTACATGTGTAAACCTTATCCATGTTCCAGTCTGATGTCTGGATGGTCAGAGAACTGCTGATTTGGAAAGTGTGGTCTGGTCTCTGAACAGCAGTGCTGGTAGAGATCCCATTGCTCACTGGATTCCCACCAGCCAACCAGGTCACATCTGCAAATTGCACAGACTGACTGGACAGACAGACCAGAGTGGCTTCATTGGACTGGAGCTCAGCACTGGATGGAGGGAAGACTGTCAGCACAGGAGGAGGGAGGCTGGAGCCTGAAAATACATAGAATGACATGCAGGGAATTAATGGATAAAAATAAGAAAACTGGACAAATAATACTTTCCAAAATAAGTAGAAATAATTATCTACAGTGGTAGAAAATACATTTTTCAAACACGTGAACATTAAAAATGTTAGAATACTCCAAAATGCTTTGAAATGATCTCCTACGACATCGGTCAGGTTATTGTGATCTCTACAAAATCAATTTTGAAATCAAACCAGATTATTGTAAAAACAGGAGCTTTAAGTCGATCTTTTAAGTTAGTAAAAAAAACAAAAAAAAAGTAGCTACTGAGAGAAGATAGCATAGAATGTAATTTCCAAAGTTTTTCTTAAACATGTAAACTCCAAAATAAGTAATATTTTTTATTTAATGATCTTGTACAAACTGTTCCACATCTCTTTCTACGTGCTGTAAATAAATACCTGCAGATTAAAAACACTCAGAACTTTTCAAATGTTGTAATCTGTTATGAAGCAAAGCTCAGTTTGATATCAAAGCTGTCATATCAACAGCAAAAATTTCTCTAAACCTAAATACTGTCAAACATAAGAAATCAAGTCATAAACAGTTAATCATCGGTAAATTATTATAAAAATCTCTCCTGTTTCAGTTACAAAAGTACTTACTTGTCACAGTCAGCTTGGTTCCTTGTCCGAATACCACAGTGATTCAGTTTGTACACATGGCTGTACAAAACCCTCCTGACTCTCACTAATGAGGACAGAGGAACTGAAACTTGCTGTTGAGACCAACTTTCACTGCCAACATCTCACTCCCCTCATCAGTGTGCTTGTATTTTAAAACAATGCTGTAAATGACTGGAAATGTTAAATGTTGTTCAGAATCCTTAAAAGCTGTAATGTCTCTTATTCAGCTCTTTGTCACAGTGTGAATCACCGCTCCATGTCCGCCTCTACAAAGTCATCCCTGGACAGCAGACATCTGTGTCGATACTATCACTGCATCAACATCAGCCATCAAAACAGAAAACACACAACTGAATTATTTTAATCCCAAAACTGTAGAAGGGATGAGAAGATGATCCTGCATGCTACAGCAGTGATGAAAAATTGTTGTCAGTGTGTGGTGTGGTTCTTTTAATCCAAAGATAAGGACTGGAGACGTGAAAGATGAAAAGATGATCTTACACGTTACAGCAGTGATGGAAGCGTAAGTGTTCATTCATCCATCAAATTATTTTAGCTGCATCTGGGTAACTCTACTTTGTCAACTTTATGACAGTGAACAGGTTTTGTGTAATCTGATTACTGTCACATTTACTGCTGCTGGAAAGTAACTGTAATCATTGAACTGAGGCAGTTTGAGATGTTGTGGGTGAATGAGAATTGCACATTCTGGGACTTAGCCTTTTTTATAGATTCAGTGATGAATATTAAAATAAATTAAGAATAGCATTTCATCTATAGGTGGTTGCTTTACACTTTTTTTGTGGTACGGGTCCACCTGCATTTTAAAGAGACTCACAAAGCAAAAGTATCAGTGATGAAGTTTCTGTCACAGTGTGATTCTCTGTGATACATGCAGTCAGATAAGTACTGTTCTCCTGGCAACCGCCAAACCAAGACTCATTCATTGGATTGCCAGATGAAGAAGAGTGATTAATCGCTCCAGAGAACATACCTGCAGTGGTCTAAAGTCCAGTGGTGGTGTGCTTTACACAACTGCATCCCACACTTTGCATTGCACTTGGTGATGTAAGGCTTTAATGCAGGTGCTCAGCCGTGGAAATCCATTCCATTAACCTCTCTACACACTGTGCTCGAGCTAATCTGAAGGCCACAGGAAATTTGGAGGTCTGTAGTTCATTGTTACATTTGATTTACATGTCTGACATGAATGATGTTCCTGGAAAGCAGATTCAAGTGGTGATCTCTTGTGTTCTTGTCCTCACACTCCTACATTTTCTTACTGCTTTATAAATGTGTTTGTGATGAACTAAATTAAATAAAAGATTCTCTCAATCTAGATAATCTACATTTAGTGTAGGATTGTATTTTTGCTTAGCTGCACATTAAGGACCCTTTGTTTTAAACTTACAGTGTTACAGTAAAGAGGATTTGTGTAATCTGATTACTGTTGAGTTTACTGCAGCTGGAATGTACCAATAATCACTTAATTTGACACCTGAGAATAGTGTCTATAAATTTTCTATTATTTAAAAAATAACTTGCAGGAACATATAATATTGTGTGCTGAATAGTTTGGTTTATCTGATCATTTGGACTGATGTGAGTGAATGAGATGTGCTTATATCAGTGATTTGCTCTTCATAATTTTAATGGTAGATGTTAAAAACAGTTTTTTAAAGAATTCAGTGTTTAGTAACACTTCACCTGAAAGTGGTAGGTTACACTGAGTTTGCCTGATGGGTCCATCAGCATGTGAGAGAGTGACAAAAAGCAGAAGTAAGAGTGAGGAGGTTTTTGTCACAGTGTGAATCACTGTGATACAGCTCCACTGGCAGAGTCATCCCATGTCTGACAGTAATACACTGCAGAGTCTCCTGTTTCTGCTCGCTTGATCATAAACTGGTAATCAATGTTTGATGAGGATTTAGAGTTGAATCTGTCTGAGGAGAATCCTGTTCCAAAGCTGAGGGAGCTGTCAGAATGGTGAAATCTTAGAACATACTGAGGAACCCCTCCAGGAATTTGTTTATACCATCTAACATAATTCCCATCATATCTCTCAATGTTGCAGTTGAGAACAGCTTCTTGACCTGGAGAAACTGTGTGTACAGCAGGTGTCTGGGTCAACACTATCACTGCATCAACATCTGCCAACAAACACAGAAAAACAAGAGTTAAAGGTTTAGCTAAAAATATATGGACTGTAAAACAGTCTGTAAGAACATCTTACATGTTAGAGCAGTGATGAGAGTGCAAGAGGGTCCCCAGCATGTTGTCAGTTAAACTGTCCAGCTGAGAGGTGAGAAGGGTTGTAGTGAGACAAGAAGAGACACTGAAGCTTATAAAGACACGGAGGAAAGGGGAACTGAAAGAGGAGGAGATTCAGCAAAGCAGCTTTCATTCATAGATGGCTGAAATGCCTTTCACTGAATTGACAAATAACATTCATTTCTAATCTACTGTATATCATATCTAATTTCATACAGTGAAGGTTGCCTTTATATCAGTGTGATTCTTTCAGTCAATGATTTCCTCATATAAACTTCACTTGTAAAATAATATAAAAGACCTCAGCGCTTTCCATGGTTCATATTCCTCTTTCATAACTATGCATGAGGTAAAAATGTGTTCTTGAAAACACACAAAGACAAAGAGAAATCAATGTTAACACTAATTCACTGGTCTTTATATATCTACATTTTCTTTCTACCTAATAAACATACAAAAGATCCAATTCCAAATGAAAATTCTCTCTAACTAGATGACCTGATCTGAGTTTCAAATAGTCTTGTTTTACTTTAGTTGAATTACCAATATTATTGAACTGTAACATCAACAGGATCTGTTGTTGCCTGATGAGTGGATATGAATTTTTAAGATCACCCCAGAGCCATAGCTTCTAGAGCTATGATAAAGAGCACAAACTGAGGAACTCCTCCTGGAATCGGTTTATACCAGTGACAATGACTGGAAGTAGCAGTCCCCAGGTTATAGTTCATGGTGACTGTCTCTCCTTTTCTCACTGATACAAAAGGAGGTTTCTGTGTCACCACCATCACACCTGATGAAAACTGGGATTGCAGTGAATTTGCCCTGTGGCTTTATTATCAGTAACTCAAAGAGTTTGTCATAGAGAGGTAAACCCAGAGCCACAGCTTGGGGAGCTCCAGGTGTGAGATGCATCCTCACCGCATGCTGAGGAGCTGTGGTGAAAGTGAAAGGTGTCACGACTGGGTGCTGCAGGCAGGGCAGAGAGGACCTCAAAGCAGGACGAGAGGCGAGAGCTGATCTGTGCATAACTTTTATTGAAAAAATAATCAAAGTAATTCCAAAACACTCAGCATGGACGTTAACCTAAATGTACAGAGACTTAGGACCCGACAAAGACAAGAACAGACAACAAATACACAAGGGCTAATGAGGGGAGAAGCAACAGGTGGGAAAACAGCTGGCCATAATTACGCAGATGAGACAAGGGGAAGGAAGACTGAATACAACACACAAGGAACACGACACTATCAAAATAAAACAGGAAGTGGACCTAAACAAAAAACACCCAAACAACAAACTGATAACTATAAGAAACACAATCACAAAAATAACAACAACAACAACAAACAAAAAAAACTACACAGAAAGGAACTCAACCCCCTGGACCGCCAGCCCACAACCATGACAAAAGGTTTTTAAATGAAAATGTGAACTGTAGAAGAGATGAGAAGAATATTTTACATGTTCAAGCAGTGATGGAAGTGCAGAGTATCCCAAGAATATTGACAGTGTGAGGTGTTAACCATTATCACTTTCTGTAATCTGAGCAGGATTTTATTGAGAACAGAAGAAAACTTTTTTAAAGCTGTTATCTTTATTGTGAAACAGTAAACAGGATTAGTGTAGTCAGACTGTTGTCATGTTTCATGCTGGATATAACGTTATCACTAATTAATAACTGAAACTAGTGTCTATCCCATTTCTAGTACTTAAAGATAACTTGTTGAAACATACAGTATTGTGTGTTGGTTAGCCTTAAGTGTGTGTGTTAATTTAAATTAAATCAAAAAGAGCAATTCAATCTGTGATAACACACCATCTGAAGGCAATGGGGTTACAGTGATCTTGTTTATAAGGGCCTGTTATCAGCATGTGTGACAGTATGAAAAAGCAGAAGTAAGAATGAGGAGGTTTTTGTCACAGTGTGAATCACTGTGATACTCCACTATTAACAGAGCTGTCCCATGTCTGACAGTAATAGACTGCAGAGTCTCCCTCCTCCACATTGCTGATGATCAAACGATAATCTGATCTTGACTGATGAGTGGATGTGAATTTCGGAGAGGAGAACCCAGAGCCATAGTCTGGAGAGCTCCAGCCATGATACATGCTCAGCACAAACTGAGGAGCTCCTCCTGGAATCTGTTTATGCCAAGCAGCAACAGTGTTAGTAACAGTCCCCAGGTTACAGTCCATGGTGGCAGTCTCTCCTTTCCTCACGGTTACAACAGGTAACTGTGTCACCACCGTCACACCACTCACACCTGCAGACAACAACAAGACATGGAGTCAAGAGAAACACACTGACATTTAAATCTAACATGAGGTAGAATCTACAGCATGTTTCCTATAAAAGTCTAAGTAAGTCTTTACATGTTAGAACAGTGATGAGAGCACAGAGAGTCACCAGCATGGTCTCCATGTCAGCAAAGAATTGATTGCAGAGAAGGTTCCAGAGGAGTCCTTTTAATACAACTAGCAGGAGGAGGAGCTTTGGATTTGTCTTTTGTTTTTGTTTTCTTTTGTGTGTTTGTTTTTACCTTGTTTTGTTTAGGTT
Organism: Pterophyllum scalare; assembly: GCA_024447675.2. Lineage (NCBI taxonomy): Eukaryota > Metazoa > Chordata > Actinopteri > Cichliformes > Cichlidae > Pterophyllum > Pterophyllum scalare. The sequence continues at coordinate 20,721 of JAMQGT020015014.1, forward strand.
TGGTTTTGTTTTTTGTTTTTTTAAAAGTTTTTTTCATGTCTGTGTTTATAATCATTTGTGTTAGTGATTTCTCGTCTGTCATCCTATTACAACATTATCATCTTACAGCTTTTAACTATATTTACTTTTTTTTCTAGTTGTAGGCTGGTTACTGTCTTCACATCCAAAATGGGACAAAATTTCTGGTGTATCAAGCACTTTTTGAAAGAATCATAGTTGGATTTAAAATTTCCTCAACATCAAGTAGATAATTACAGCTTTAGGAATACTGTTGCATTTGTGTTTAGTCAAAATGAAACATTATTCAGCTAACTGTCCATGAATGACCAAATAAAAGTAATTAAAACATTTCCATTCAGGTAGTATCTTCATTTCCATAAAGTTATAAATGAGATACTGAGACCTACAGATGCATCCTGGGAAGGAAGAGGGGGAGAGGTGATGCTTCACTAACTGAGTGTGAAGATTTATTTGCAAGTTTACAACTCATACGCCAAATAAGTGACTATTGTTCCTTTCTGTGTGCAAATATGGCATAGCATGTATTTTCACAATTTAATTACTTGATTAATGAATTAATAAGACTAAACACTTCAAAAGTGGTTTGGTTACAATTAAATTCTCCTCCTCTGTGTGCTTCTTAGTAAATATATTTGAATTTATGTTAAGGACAACTGTGACAGTGAGTGAGACATGATTATATCTACTCACCAAGAGAAATATTTTATAATAGAATGTTTTCATTGCTTAATACAATGCAACGAGGCTTTTACAGATTCTCAGCAAAAGCCATAAGTCTTCTTCAAATATGTGTCAATGCAACAGAACCACCTGCAACAGCATGGTTTGGGACATTGGACCTTTTCTCCTGGTGGTATGTTGCAAAGCTCTGTTGGTGTGCTTGAATCCCAGAACATGTTACACTTCTGGGATTTCCACCTTGACACACTCTTTGGACAGAGGTAGCAACATTCCAGTTTGTCACCCTGAAGTTACAGATGAAGAGAGGATGCTGGTCAGTCAGCTTTAGGGGCTGGCGTACTGACTTGATTGAAATTATGGGTTAAACCTGTTAAGAGAGATTGGCTTCTTGTTCAATATAGCATAGTCTCTCTTGTAGACAATCCAGCACTCTAAGATGCACAAGAATGTAAACAAGCAGGGTAAAGTGCCATCCCCTTGACCTCGCTGGGGGTCTTTTTCATAAGACCCAGCATGCCAGAAAGAACAATACCTTCTATATGCTGACCGTAGGAATGAATGAGTGATGGGCACAGCACGTCTATTTTTATGTGGGCCTCTTTGCTCCAATGTTTGTCAGTCAAAAGAGGCATAATCTCACAGGTATCAATTTGACCTGGCACCATAAGAAAGATTTAAAGTCCATCTTTTACATGTTAAACAGAAAGAAAAACTCCTAATGACGAGCCATGCACTGTTACAATGGTTTTAATGTGTCAGTATACTAATACATGCCAGAGCATTACCCATAATGGTTATACATCCACATACAGATGTGGAAAAAAATAGTTGGTGCCCTACTGTTTAATAAAGAAAATCCCACAGTAATCACTGAAATGAATTGAAACTGACAATTAAAAAAATACTGGAAATTAACTAATGATAAATCAGACGTTATTTTTGAATTGTGGTTCAACAGAATTATTAAAAAGTATAAAAAATGAAACAGGCCTGGAATAAACTGGTGATACGCCTAGAAAAGATTACATTAAGTTGACCACAGGGACATGTTAAATGAAGCATGTTTAATGTGTCCCTAGCATCACATGTGTCTTCTATCAAGGGACAAATGAGACAAATCCAGACCTTTTTGGCAAATCACATCAGCTCTGTGATCACAGATGCAAAAATGAAGCATACAAAGAAAAGAACGCTGTACCTACTGTGAAATATGGAGGAGCTCAGTTATGTTTTGGGGCTGTTTCGCTGCACCATGTACAGATTGCATGGTACAATCTGTGCATGGTACATTGAAATCTCACAACTGTCAAGACATTCTGGAGTAAAATGTGATCCCCAGTCTCAGGTCGTGGGTCCTCCAATGGGTTAAGGACCAAAAGCACAGCACTAAAAACACCCATGAATGGTTAAGAACAAAACACAGGACTATTCTGAAGTGGCCTTCTTTGAGTCCTGATCTAAATCCTATTGAACCTTTGTGGAAGGAGCTGAAACTTGCAGTCTGGAGAAGGGACTCTTTAAAGCTGAGACAGCTGGAGCAGTTTTCTCATGAGTAGTGGGACAAATTACCCGTTGACGGGTGCAGAAGTCTTGCTGAGAGTTATAGAAATCACTTGATTGCCTCAAAGGTTTGTGCAATAAAATATTAAGTAAAGATTACCATCATTTTTGTCCAGGCTAATTTCATTAGTTTAGTTTTTTTTAATAGTTCTGTTGATCCACAATTCAAAAGCAATGCCTGATTATCATTAGTTAATTTTCAGTAAAATTTTTTATTTATTATTACTTTTGTCATTTTCAAGTTATTTCAGTGACCATTATTAAAAACATCAGTTTTTAAAAAGCTTGAAAGATCACTGTTGGCAATGGAGTTAGTCTGTTATCCACATGTGGAAGAGTGTAAAATAAACAGAATTATTAATGAAGAGATTTTTGTCACAGTGTAAAATACTATGATACATAATCATCAACAGAGCCATTCCATGTATTACAGGCCTTGCCTTTGTTTTTTATATATTCTCAGTGATGAATGTTAAATTAAATCAAAAAGAAAAATTCAGTCTTTAATAACACACCATTTCTAGGTGGTGGGGTTAAAGTGAGCTTGCTTGCATGGGCCTGTTATCAGCACGTGAAAGAGTCTGCAAAAGCAGAAGTATCAGTGAGGAGGTTTTGGTCACAGTGTGAATCACTGTGATACTCCACTATCAGGAGAGCCACCCCATGTCTGACAGTAATAGACTGCAGAGTCTCCCTCCTCCACATTGTTGATGAACAAACGATAATCTGATCTTGACTGACTGGTTGATGTGAATTTTGGAGATGAGAACCCAGAGCCATATTCTGGAGAACTCCGGCTATGATACAGCCTCAACACATGCTGAGGAACTCATCCTGGAATCTGTTTATACCAAGCGGTTACATACCGAGTAACAGTCCCCAGGTTACAGTCCATAGTGGCAGTCTCTCCTCTCCTCACTGATACAACAGGAGGTTTCTGTGTCACCACCGTCACACCACTCACACCTGCAGACAACAACAAGACATGGAGTCAAGAGAAACACACTGACATTTAAATCTAACATGAGGTAGAATCTACAGCATGTCTCCTATAAAAGTCTAAGTAAGTCTTTACATGTTAGAACAGTGATGAGAGCACAGAGAGTCACCAGCATGGTCTCCATGTCAGCAAAGAATTGATTGCAGAGAAGGTGCCAGAGGAGTCCTTTTAATCAATTAGCAGGAGGAGGAGCCTTGGATTTGTTTTTGTTTTGTTTTTTTTGTTATTTTTTTGTTTTGTTTTTTGTTTGTTTTTTGTTTTGTTTTGGTTTTTTGTTTGTTTTGTTTTATTTTAGTTGTTTTCTTTTGTTTCTTTTGTTTGTTTTTTCATGTCTGTGTTTGTAGTAATTTGTGCTAGTGATGTGTCTGTCATCCTATTACAACATCATCATCTTACAACTTTAATCAAAATTTCTGCTTGTTATATTAAGCACTTTGTGAAAGAATCATAGATTCAAAACATCTCAACATCAAATAGAGAATTTCAGCTTTAGCTCTCAATGTGGAATACTGTTTCATTTGTGCTTAATCAAAATGAAACACTATTCAGCTAACTGTCCACGAATGACCAAATAAAAGTAGTCAGAACATTTCCAGTCAGGCGGTGTTTCATCTCATTGTACAGAGAGCTGATTCTTCTTAAAGTTATGAATGAGATACTGAGACCTGCAGATGCATCCTGGGATGGAAGAGGGGGAGTGATGATGCTTCACTAACTGAGTGTGAAGATTTTTTTGCAAGTTTACAACCCATATGTCAAATTAGTGACTATTGTTCCTTTCTGTACTCAGACAGAATTATGAAATGACGCTCTCTAGTGTGCAAATATGGCATAGCATGTATTGTCACAGTTTTATTTATTATTTAATGTATTTATTTATTCTGAAAATAAGACTAAACATTTCAAAACTGATATGGTTACAATTAAATTCTCCTACTCTGTGTACACCTCACTAAATATAAAAGTAGCAATCTGACTTCTTGTTGGTTTTCTCTGAATTAAGACAGATTAAGGTCAGATTATAACTTCATGTTTTAAGATGAGTAAAACACTTACTACTACTAAAAGAAGATGGAATACACTGTAATTTCCACATTTTTTTTCTTAAAAAAAATCTTAATTCCAAGTAAATAATAATAATTTTTAAGAGGAATGATCTTTTACAAACTCGTTCAGATGTGGTTTTATTCCCTGTAATTAAATCCCTGCAGACAAATACTCCCAGAACATTTGAAATTTTGTAATTATTACAAATTATTATTTGATTTTTTCCATTGTCTAAAACAAAGCTCGGTTTAGTATCAAAGCTGTTATAAGTGTATCAAAACTTATTGTATACAAAAATAGTGTAAAGCATAACAAATCAAGTCATAAACAATAAATAATAAGAAAATCTCCCTTGATGTATGATTAAAAAGTTATCAAAACCAGAAAAATTTATCTTGATTAACGACTGAATGCTTACTTTTTACAATCAGCTTGGAGCCTCAACCAAATACCACTGTGTTTCGGCTTTGTTTATATTTATTTAATATTTCACACGTTGAAGTCAATTGAAAATGATAGTAAAGAGTTTCCAGCTTGAAATTCACAAGCTGGGAAAAAGTGTTAAGCAGCAGTGAAAGGGTACTTTAAAACTATGTATAATTAACAATCAAAATGATGCTGCTGTGTTTCAAATACTCTGTACAGAATTTTATTCAGTCTTAGTTTTTGCATAGTTACTGATTGAATGATTGGAACTGTTGGAACAGTGAAGAGAGGAGACGATCCCAGCCATATAGAGGATGTGTGTGTGTGTCCCTCTACGTGGCTGAGGGAAAAAGCCATCACTTGACCCAGCTGTCTTAGCTAATTATAGGGCAAGCTCCAACCATCCTTTTATCTCAAAAAGAGTAGTAAAACAGCTAACAGATCATTTGCAGAAAAATGGTTTATTTGAAGAGTTTCAGCCAGGATTCAGAATTCATCACAGTACACAAACAGCATTAGTGAAAGTTACAAATGATGTTGTTATGGTCTGTGACAGTGGACTCATGTCTGTGCTGGTCCTGCTAGACCTCACTGCAGCATTCAATGCTGTTGATCATAATATTTTATTACAGAGATTAGAACATGCTGTAGGTACTAAAGGTACTGTGCTGCAGTGGTTTAAATCATATCTAATAGACTCAAGTTGTTTTGTTTTGTTTTTTCGTGTAAATGTGGAGTCTTGAAAAACTAAAGTTAATTATGGAGTTCCACAGGGTTCAGTACTAGGACCAGTTCTATTTACATTATACATGCTCCCCTTGGGCAGTATTATTTGAAAGCATTGCATACATTTTCATTGCTACAGATGATACTGAGCTTTATCTACCCAAAAAGCATGATGACACACATCACTTAGTTAAATTGCAGGAATCTCTTAAAGACATAAAGGCCTGGATGTCTTTAAGATGAATTTTCTGCTTCTAGATTCAAATAAAACTGAAGTTATCGTACTCTGGCCTGCAAATATTAGAAACATGGTGTCTAACCAGATATTTACTCTGGTTGCATTACCTTGGCCTCCAGGCGCTGCCCCAGGCATATAACTAGACTCTATTCTCGGGAAGGAAAAGTCAGAGCTATATTTTGGCAAAGAATATTAATTATGATTCCTAAGCACAAAAAAAGTTCCTACTGGACTATTTTTATACCAATGAGTACCATCATGTTTAGAAACCTGACAGTCCATAGTGGCTGTCTTGCCTTTCCTCACTGTTAGAACCAGAGGCTTCTATGTCACCACCATTACAGCACTCATATATGGAAGCCACAAAATAAGAGTTAAGAAAAAACAGACAGATTGATGACAGATTAAAATATGAGATTCAATTTGCAGTACAAGGCAGACTCTTTGTATATTAGAGCAGTGATGTCAGTGTTTGCTAAGAATGTTCCTGTAACTTGGAAAGTGACTATACTGTGGAGCGACAGTGCTGGAAGAGCCATTTAATATAACAGTGAAACTGAGAATGCACAGCTGGAGGAACTTTGGTCAAATATGCATGGTTTATTTTTCATTGCAGTGATCTTACAATATTAGTCTCTACCACACTTCTGTTGTGAAAGAATAGTTATTTCTTATTTGTCTAAGTCTTTCAGAAGAACAATTGCCTCACTTGTATACTGCAATGCAGTAGTTCCTAAAAAACATAATTATAGCAAAATAATAATTAAAGAAGAAGAAGAGGAGGAGGAAGATGAAGAAACAATGTGAAACACAATAAATTTAAATATAGTGCCACAAATTAATCATAATTTATTGTGAAATTGCATTGTGCCAATGGTTTTTATTTTGCTGCTTAAGATAATCAGGGCAGTTTACTAAAGTGTCACTCTGCTTGAAACAACTAACAATGAGAAATAAAGCATCTGCAAATTTCTTTCTCGGGCAGTGGCATTTGTGCTTTGCCACCTGGTGGTGACAGAGAGAATGAGGCGCTAACGTACATGCCCTCTTTCTTTCTGAATTATTGGTTACAAAGCCATTTCTGAGGCTTTGGGACTCCAGCGAACCACGGTGAGAGTCATTATCCACAAATGAAGAGAACTTGGAACAATGCTGCACCTTCCCTGGAGTGCCCGGCCTACCAAAATGTATTTCTTAAAAGGAAGAAAGAAAAAGGTTTTGGAGTGACCTAGTCAAAGTCCTGACTTAAATCAGTTTGGTATGACCTTAAACAGTGAATTTACAACAGGGCCAGGTAGGTTTAGATTTTAGATTAATAAATGAAATGGTAATTTTAAAGCTACATTTTGTGTTTCCTCTGGTTATCTTTCTCTAATATTCAGATTTGTTTGATCATCTGAAACATTTAAATGTGACAAATTTACAAAGAAAAAAAAATCCGGAATGGGGGCAATACTTTTAAAATTGCAAAACAAATCTGAAGCTCCACAGAATCGAGATACAATATTCATTTGCTACTTTCACTAAACTTAGTAAATAATAATAATAATAATAATAATAATAATAATAATAATAATAATAATAATACTTTATAGATTGTGACTTTACTGCCAGGTTTGATCAAACAGTGACAGACCCTAATCATGATAGACTGAGGTAGTGGCCCAGATAAACTACGTCTCCACACCATGCCCTTAAAATCAATCTCGATTTTTGGGATGGTCAGTCTATTTCTTTGCCTGCTCCTGGAAATAAATTGTGAGATATCAAAATTGGGTGTAAAGTGATGCAAGTGACTTCAAATTAGGTTAAAACGTTTTCAGATACTTAGGACTGCTAATGACCCAATGCTACAAAGTTGTGCGCGAACAGGCATGCACTACCATGATTTTTATTTAAGAAACGACTGCGTCAAGAGCAGCAGTGAATCCCCGGAACACTACGGAAGTCGAGTTGATTCTGCAATTAAAATAAAAGTAAAAATAAGTCTTTCAGAGAACATGTGTGATTGAAGTTGTTATTCTGAAAGTATGAAACGGATGTAGTTCTATAAACCGCTTCACTTGACACTGGTGCAAGATGTCGCTCAGCCTTTCTCTACCGAAGCTGAATCCCAAATGCGCGTCGCTCTCCGTCGCATCTTTTTAAAACCAAATCAAATGCTCTGCCATTAACTGGCATGTTACATGCAGAAGAAGGCGGGGCGTTTACGGGGTTTGATTCTGAAAGAAACACACATGGGATATTTCCAAATGTTTGGAGCAGTCAAGATTTTACAGTGTATGAAATCTGTGTAAATAACCGAAGCGTTTCACCCGGTGACCGAGTAGGTGCACTCATTCTGTTTAAGAAAAAAAAAAACAACCAAAGGAAAGGAGGCGCGTGGAATGATTTTAGTGTCAAAAAAGTAAACACACAGATGTGGTCAAATGGAAACGACTGTCAACATCTGTCTCCAGGTCTGTTCGAGCTGAAGGTGAAGCAGGATTTTCGGAGGGCTCTCTATGAGGTGTGCTAGAATAAAATGCTGCGCATTATTGCTTCTATTAGAGATTAGGCTACTTAAATTACACAGGCACCTGAGTCAGGGATTTATTTTTTGACCCTTGTTTTCGGTTAGGCATTTGCTGTCTTCTGAAACGCGACGAGGAGGATGGTCTTTGCTCTACATGTAATTGTCATGTCTTCGGCTTTTTTCAATCCCAGTTTTGCCTTCAGTTCTCACTTCGATACAGGTAAGGGTCAGACGGAAGAAAATCTTATTTCTAATAAGGATATTTATCTATTTACTGCAGAGCTGCTAGTTATGGGTTTTTTTATGATTTGGTTGAGTGATCACTGTTCGGTATAATATGCCATATCATATGAACATACAATTTTCTTAAAGACCAGCAGCAGCGTTGACGATATGCCACTAATATCGTGAAAAAACACAATGAGCCTGAACCTTAATAGCTTAGATATGAATGTTTTACCTATTGTCAGGCCCTATTATAGCTTGGTGACAAGAGGGTTAAAAGTTATACCTGCACTGAACCTGCATAGTCCTATACATACATCCCTGCAGCTGACTGTGCATGCATGTACTGTATGTGTGTGCTATGATCAGGGTGTGTGCGTGCTTGCTGACTAATACATTACAGATATGCATGGTTCTGCTGTTTGAGGTTGCAGTTCTTGGTGCTCATTTGGATGCAGCATTTATTCATCTCCAGCATGTCAAGTGACGGGATCCTTGGCAAGGGTGAGCCCATGTGTGTGTTTCAGGACAACTGAGCAGGAAGTCAAGCCCTCACACAGGATGACAGGGGTTGAATTAGAGCAGAATAAATAACTGTGTACAAATGTAAACAGGGCTAAGAGAGTCCCTGCACTGGGTGCAGTGTGCTGAGCATACAAATGACAGCACAGAGCACAGTGGCTCTCAAGTTTCAGGCTCTATCTGTCTTCCCCACACTGCACACTTTCAGTGATCCCTGATACTTTTCGTCTAATTATTCCTCCCTCCTCTACCTTCCTGTGACTCTCTCCATGTCTCATTTGCTGTCTCTAATCTCTCCTGTGGAGTCAGAATGTAGCACAAAAAGGGGCTTCACTTTAAAATCAGGTTATATATGAAGGGCAGATGCTCTCCATTTGCATTTAGAAAGTTTCCATAGCTTAGATTAATATTACATTAATAAATGCAGAAAGGGACACTTTTGACTCTCAATAAATATGAAGTCAATTTTCACTGGAAAATAGCGCCAAAATATCTGCTTTCATATATGATTGATAAAGGTGCAGTAAATTCAAATTAGATGACATCTTTGAAAGAATATGTAGATAATTCTTTTTACCATCACGGTCATCCTGATCAAGCCCCAAAGAGGAAACAGACATTAGTTTAGCCTTTACATACTTGGAAAACAAGTGGTGTGTGCTGGTCTGGATATTCCTGGGTATGTGGCGTGCACTATGATACAAACAAATTGAAAGAGTGTGTTCTTTTAATTTGAAAAAATAATAAATAGCCCCCTATTAAATTATGTGTAAATGCCTGCTAACTGAAGCTCTTCTGGGCCATCTGTATTGTTGTTGCTTCTGTATTTCCTTCCTAGAGGAGAACACATGTTTTTAAAACATTCCATATCAGGATTATTCAGTAAAGTATGGTCTCTTTCTTCAGCTTAAAGTGCAGATTGAAAAGCCTCACTGACATCTTCACAGCTTCACATGTATGAAGAATTTACCTCATTTTAGGTGGAAAAGGTGGGGCTTCAGTGGGACTGTGCATGTGGCTTGTATATAGTTGGAATTAAGTATGGGATCTGGATTGTCACTCCTGTCATAATGATCTATATTTCTCATGAGAGCAGGCCCTCACCAGCGATCTGATTCCTTTCTAGTAATTGGACTGAGAATCAATGTTGCCTAGGAGATGGAGGGGGTGTGTTTTAGAAGGAACCAATCATTTTTCCAGCCATCGCTAAGGACAGAGAAATGCTAGAGACCCTTAAAGGGGAGGGACATACTCAAAGAGGAATTAGCTGTAGTCGCTGAATATGCTGTTTGTAGATTAGTTAAACAGACTAACATTTTGCACACACAACAATTTAACACATAACACAAAACTATAATTACACATGCAAGCTGATGGAAGGATAAAAATGTCAGACTCTTCATCATTCCACCATTTTGGGCTTTGCAAACTGACCATGAGTGTTAAACAGTGTAATCCAGTTTTGCATTTTGCACACACACACTCACGCGCACAAACACTTGGTTGATTTGACATCAAAGCTCAAATTCAGACAGCGTTTGAACTGCAGCACCCCTCAAGCCAACCTCCACAGCTGCACTTCCTCTCCACACCCTGGGCTGTGTAAGAACATGGTGTGCTCTACCTTTGCACACTTTCACACAAACAGTTACACATGTTCAAAAACACACATCCAGACAGAGGAAAACAACCATGGGGCCCAGTTAGCTGTCACATTGGCTGGCATTAATTAAGTCATCAGCCAAGACTGACATACCATAGCGGGATTAACTTCATCAGCCCACATTTGGTCTGTGTACGGCCGGGGGTAAAGTAGTCCCTGGACGCACGCAGTAGTTTGTGGCTTTCTGCACCAATGACAACTGCAGTAAACACCTGGCCTACTATTGCTTCAGCACCACGGAGAGCGCTCCCATCAGGAGAGGGAGCAGATGTGCATTGCCCGTGTGTGTGTTTAAACCTGGTAGCATCCTACATACAGACTAAATATGCAGCACTTTACTGTCACTGTAAAAAGACAATGGATTGACCTGGAAGGAAGCACTGATACACCAACAAACTGACAATGCAGCACTGTGGGAGGCTGCCTTTCAGCACTCACCTCTAATGCCTGGGGGTGGCAGTGGCATCAAGTGTGCATGTTACAAATAGTAGCACACACATTTTCTGTCACTCACTTGCTCTCCAACATAACTTGCCATGCATGTTCCACATGCAGGAAGCCTTTCACATGTCCCCACATACAAATGGACACACTAATGCAGGCTGTAACCAAGGCACTGGTTATGCCGGATAGAAAAGATGTTTAAAATGGTATCTGTACTTGCTCTAAAAGCTCCTCCCACTGACTTGGTCAGTACAAGCCAGCCACCACAGACTATTTGATTATTCATCTCTTCATGTGTAACACCAAGCACTTTAGTTACATAAGTCCTCCCGTGGGGGAACTAGAATAAGAATGAAGTGGATTTAAGCAGTGAAGGGGAACCATCTATGTCTTCTCTATGTGCTCTCTGTGCGATGATGTGGTGTGCCACAGTTGTTTAAAGCTTTGTGTGCGCAGTTGCGTAGTTGTTTATATTAGAGAGCGTTACATTTGTCTGTGTAAATGTCAGATCACACTGATGGCAATTTAGCAACATCTCACACAGTAACTGAATGGAGCTAATTAAAAAGCAAGGTTGATATGTAGTCAAATTTTAGGATTGTGTTACGATAGGATTACAAATGGACAGCTGCTGGTTTGAGAAGCAGAAGGCATTCGGTTGGAAAGTGTGCATATGTGTATTCGCTGCATTTGGGTCAGAGAGGGAGTATGTGTTTAACAGTAGCATCAGGAAACAGACAAACATGGAAGTGCATCATACTAACTTGTTTTGCTCAGGAATATTTGCATTCCAGCTTCTTTTTTCTATTTGTGCGCACACACACACACACACACAGGCACACTCTTCCTTTGTATATACATCATAAGACTCTGGCTGAAATGTTGTCTAGAGTGCATATGGTTTGCACATGCAATAAATCTGTCTATCAGCCTGAGGCTTGAACAAGTGTGGTGTAATGTGAGTGCAGAGCTGTGTTCTGTCAGGTCTCCATGCAGACAGCTCTGTCACTGATGATACTTCATACAATTCAGTAACTGTAAAAGTTGTGTGACTCGATTTCTGTCATTTTTATATGGTTTAGGGGAAAGACTATTGTATTCTCTCTATATTAATATATTCTGTCTATATTAATAAAGGCTGATGCAGTACAAGTAGTACAGTTATTACTTTGTGTAGAATTATAATTCTCATAGCTTTTGTTTGACTTTATGAACACAGCCTTTGCATAGAGGACACAAAATAGAATTTATCTCATTTATCTTTTTTTGTATGTAAAGAAATTTACATACATTTCAATTTCAAGTTTTTTTTTAAAGGCATTGATTCCTGTTTATATCCATCCTTCCTTTTTATACTTACAGCCTAGAGAGCAGTGATACAGAAATGGTTAGATTGTAACCACTAAGACACCAAATTATTACATCTATATATTCATTACTGCTAAGCATATAGCAAAACATCAAGTGGCCATTTTAAGTAGAACTCAAACTTGTGTTGAATCCAGAGCTGTTAGAGGTAGTAATTAAGTATAGATTATATTCTCTTAATGTAAATGGTGAAAAAAAAAACTCCAGTTCAATCCTTGTAGGTCATCTTATGAAAGCTGCATGTTACTTTTATATATGCTAAAAATTTGTGTTTGTGGTTTGGTTGTGGTTAAGAGAAGGGTCTATTACATTTTGTATCACTAAGCACAAATATGGATATTTATACATATGTGCTGTATAGAGGGGTTCATGTTGTCCTATCATGGCACTATCTGTCCATTTATCTCAGTCGTGTAACACAATAAATCTCTGTACTTGAATATATGTGTGTGTTTGGTAATGCCTCACAGAATCCTCTGTCAAGTTTCCTACTCTAGTGGACCCAAGAGGGTAAGCATATTTTCATCCCATTCATTCGTGCAACTCTCTGTTTGCTAGTTAATTATAAACTGTGAACAGCTTTGATTCTTTTATGCTGCATAACAATTACCCAAATTCAGCAGATTTCCTTCAGAATTTCACCCAGCAGCACACACTATAAAATGCAGGGTAAAGGCCAGCAGAGGCTGCTAGTCTCCTCTGCAATGGGCTGCACGTAAATCATAATAATGTCTCAAAGAAATGAATTATTAATGTTAAATGTTGCAGCTAACACTTTTACATTTAGTGCCCTGGTCTTGTAATTGGTCAGTCTTAAAAGATCTATCCGTCATGGACAGAGCTGATATCCAAACCCTTTTTTTCAGTAGTGTGCCCTTGCCTGGGCTGTCAGGGGATGGACATGGCAGGCCTATAATGCAGATCCATGGTGGTCCTCCTGGGTGCTCACTCCCAGTTAATGACAGTTATCATGGCTCTCTACAGGCCTGCACATCCCTCTGCTATCTGCAGTCATGCACAGAGAGCATGACTAGAGAACAGCAAACAGGATGTAAGATGGTGGAGGATACCATATCCTGCCATTAATTATGTCATGCTGTTCCCTCTGCTGCCAACCCTTCCTTAGTCTGACATCTGTGCTCATGTGTATTTGTTGTGGACTGTTTTCTCCTCCGTATGTTTCTGTGTTTGTCCCTGTGTCATTATAGTCTTGTGCTTGTTGTGCTGTTTCGTTTGGCTCCTGCACCCCTAAGTCCCGCTTTAGTGCTCTTTCTTTCGTCAGAGCATTTTCGTGTCTCTCATCTTCATGCAACTTGTCATATGTTGTTTCTCTCTTGGGAAGCTAGACTGTGTCAAACTACTACATCCCACTAAATGAAAAAGCAGGGGCTAACTCCAGCAACCCTGCATCTGCAGACACATAAGAAGACTCAAGCGGGTCCTCAGATTACATCTTGACATCAACATGTACAAAAGCAGTGCAGAATCCTCAAATATTCACAAAGGCAGCTCCTTGTCAATCACCCAAAATTGGAATTTCAGCTACCAGAATCAAAATGTTTTGATTGTTGATTTGTCTCTCTATTATCCTGCAAATCTTATTCAATGATTGCTGGAGCTGTTTCACTTTTTCTGTATGGATTTGCAAGTTTTATGTGTTGCATATTTCTTGTGCCTCATAACTGAACTGCAAATCTAAACCCAAAGGTCGTACCTCAGTGTGCCTTTCTCAATGTGCTCTTTATGCTGTATCCTACTGTAAGCACATCCCCAGTATTCTCTTCCCTCTCTGCTATTGGATTTGTGTGCGAAAGCGAATGTGTTATTGTTGGAAGCCACTTGGTACAGCCCAGGCAGGGCAGATGGAGATGCTTGTTTGCCCCTCCAGCACTGTCCTAAATGTAAATTTGGGCTGTTTTCTGCTCTCCTGTTCTGTGTGTTTGTGTGTGTCTATTTAACAGATTTTCAGGCTTTCCTCTTGGTAGGATTGAGAGAGGGTGGAAGTGCATTAAGGGTGTAAAAATCTGAAAACTAGTCTAGTGTTGCATAAGTGGTAATGCTAACCACCACAGATTAAAACTTACTGCATTCCTTTCATAGTATATTAAATTCAGCTTAGTCATTTGTGCCTTTTGAAGATGTTCCAATGTATGTTTGTCTTCCAACTATTTTACATAGCAATGTCCACCCCACCCTCCCCGGCGACCCTGAAAATGATAGGTGGAAGAAAATGCATGGATGAATGGATGCCAAATAAAGTGCCATCTCAGTGAAACTTCCTAACACTTATAAAACACAGTCTTTGCCCACTGACCACACACACACACACACACACACACAGGCTTTCATTTAACACACTATTTGTTTAAAACATGCCCAATCTACTGAATACTAATTGCAGTTGAAACAGTATCTCACCCTCACTGTTTCTCAAGACAGTTTGATTGCAGTGGTGTGTAGCCTGGCACACTGCCCACCTCGCAGGCCCCTTGGTAGAATAAATAAATAAAAATAAGAGTTACCAGAGAAAGCAGAGACAGACTGAAGCAAATAGCTAAACAGAGGTGCGCAGCAAAGAGGCACAGCATCTCAGAAAGGGCAAAGCATTTAATTGTATTCAGTCTGAATTATAGAATACAATATTATCTGTGTAAGTGCTCCTCCTCATGGACCTTATTAGTCCAATGTTATGAGCCTAGTCCACCACCTTTACTGGGTTTTCTGTGTGGGTGCAAATTCTCATGTCTGCATGCGAATGTGAACACATGGCTCAGCTCTGGCCTTGATATGAGTGTGGGAGGGAGATCTTAATATGCTCACTCTGTCCTGAATAAAACAGCTACTTTGTCCTCTCTCCATCCCCTGTTTGTGTCCATTTGGAACAGACTTTTTAAATGCATAAGGATCACGAGCACTATGTAGTTACCCATGGTTGCATTTAGGAAGCAGTAGATCTGTTTTTCAGTTGGTTAAGCGGGCTGTATCAGCTGCACAGCAACAGAAAGCTCTACCTTACTGGTTTATTTATGATATACCATTAAAAGCTCGGTGGCTGTGCTTAACACACCATATCCTCATCCTGCATATGCATGCATGAACACACGCACAAACAGGCACATGTACACACATGCTGAGCTTTGCTTTTCTCCTTGCTTCATGCTGTAGACCTTGAGCTTTCTACATGTCTATTTTTCTTGCTCACTCTTTATTACTTTCTGTCATTGCCTCTGGTATTTCATGGAGCAGTGTCAGACAGCAATATGGTTCGGCTTGCTTTCATTACTATTTGTAGACCTTATTCCTGCACTGATGTGGTGAGCAGTCAGCTGCTTCTGATATAGCCACTCTGCTGTATGCATTTTATGGCCATTATTTAGTTTCGAACTTGCATTGTCAGCTCTATGGCTGTGAAGGACTCAGCAGATTTTCTTGAGCCACTGATGATGTGAGATGTGCACATCAATCCTGAACCTAGTATTAGATTGTTTGACAGCACAACCCAGACTTTATTCACGCAAACTCAACACAATCCAGAGTGGCAATGCTAAGACGGGTTTAAGGAAGAAAGACTGTGAACGTCACCCACCATTAGGAAATGCAAAACAATGCAAACAGCGATGGCCTCATTCATTCCTCCTTGTTACGCCACTGCTTTGTTTCTCTCTTCATCCCTCCCTTTATCCCACTGCATCCTCGCCATCGTCAGCTTGAATTGTGGGGGTGGTACGGCGACTCCATCACTCACCCCTCCTGTCTTTCAGTACATTTCTCATCTCTCTTCAGTCCTAAAGACAGCTTTTTAATAAATTGGGTATGAGCACGGATTTAAGTGCTTTATTTTCATTTCTCTGTGCAGCTGGTGAACTAATGTGTGCCTCTCAAATATTTATGGAGGACCACGAGTCACCGCTCGGTTCACAATTCCTCAAAGAGGACATGAGATAGAGTTTTCAAATGTCATACTTAAACAACTTATACCTAAGATTTTCCTCTGGATGACCATGTTCAACTTTCTGGTAAAGAATGAAAACTTAATAAAGGATGATCCAAATGCAGTAATTTTGGCTAAAAATTGAAAAATATCCTAGAATATGACTATTATATTTCTAACTTGAAAGTGGGAAGCTAAAAAGGGAACAGATATGGATTCTACAGTCCTCTGTTTACTGACCCAGTTTCAAAGTCCACTTCGGCAGAGGCCTGGTGGTGATGGGATGTGCAGAGAAGCAGACACACTTGCATTTGCAGCTTTTTGCATCTCTTCCTGGGGATTCCCTAACCTCCATCTGTTCTAAAACCTCCACCTTGTCAATCATGCACTTATACATAATTGTAAGGTAGTGACTAGGTACTTGTACTCCATTGACTCAAAGTAAAGGTGGTTTGAAGCAGGAATCACTGTGAAGAACCTTACTTCCACTGTTGGCATTTGCAATTTTCCTTAAATTGATTCCCAAAGCTTATAGTTGGAAAGGGTGCTTGCTTGAAAAACACCTTACTGATATTAATTTGAGCTACTGCTGTGTGAATGCATTAGAATAATTTAGCTGAATTAGAAAAGCCTCTTAGTAAAATGATAACCCACCATCCAATAAACATTATTTCAGTACCTAACAGACTGTATATGAAAGACGGACATAGCCTCCAGTTCTGGAAAGTGAGGTCGGGGGGGATGATTTGTCTAGTTGCAAAAATAAGTCCGATTGTATCGCGCCTTTAGAAGTCTATGAGAAAACTTTTTTTTTTTAATGTGATTTAATACCTCCTGAGTTCAAGGTCTCAACCACTAGTTCCAAGACTTATTTAAAACATAATATTCATTATGTAAATTATTGTCTTGTTAAGAGTAAAATAGGTCATAAAATAGGGCATGCTTATAGGGCTTGACTAACATGTTGCTTTGATTTTTGCAGTCAGATCCACAAATCACTTGTGACATCTAGAGATGATGGAAGCTTCAAAAGCAGAGTCCAAATGGTGGCTATATTTTACTAGAGCTTATGATCTGATTTGTCATGTGTTGTGAATGAAGGACACAAAATGCAGACTGTGGAATGAGCTCAGCAAACAAAAACAGACCTTTTATTTAGGCAGAGCATATAATCTGCCTCTAGGTATACAATTTTTTGAGCTGTGGGACCTAACTACGTAAGTGAGTTAGGTGGAAGTTAACAAAACCAGTTCACCAAGGTTAAAACTGCTTTGCAAAAAAACTAAGCTTGTTCCTCATGAAACCGGTTAGATAGCTTGACATATACTCCACTGTACACCCTGTGAAGCAGCATTTTCTTACTGTGAGAAAGAGAGTGTTTATTGATAGCAAGCAGAAACAGGAACAATTGATCAGCCTCAGGGCTTGTACATGATGACAGCCAACCTAATAGTCTCCTTCAGAAATGACAACATGTGTGTGTCTGTTTTATGTTGTGTCCTTCAGTGGGTTCTGAGTCACCGTGCCCTCTGATTCAGCATGTACCATTGCTGTTTCTGGCACCATCTGCACAGCATGGTTCCTCCCCACTCCCCACTCCCTTCCTCACATTCATCCATCAATCCAGTCCTCTCGGCACCTAAATTGTTCAGCAGTAACTTAATGCAAAGTGCTTGACATTTTCATTTTCATTTCATAAGATTTTCTTTCTTACTTTCTTTTAATTTACTGCCTTCTAATGCACTCAACATTTTATTCTTATTTCTTATAATGTGTTGTGTTTGTTTGTTGTTCTGTCATGAGGCTACAAAAGAGAATTCCTTACAAGTAAGTTGGTTGTGAGTAAAGTACTGAGTCTTGAATCTGTACATATATATACGTATGTTTAGCATATCCCTTAGGGTAACAGTGTGAAGAACACAGGTAAGATGTTTAATAATGTGCTGGAAATTTGTCTGTATGATTGCAGAGGGAAAGACTGCACAATTCCTTTGGTTTTAATAGTTTGCTGCTTGGTACTTAGCATCTTTTTAATCCCTCTAGTATCCTATGACTGGTCACATTTTAAAGCATTTGAAGGATCATCCCCATTTCTCTATCAACCTCTGCACAGGCTGTGTGTTGTGGCATTTGGTGGATCCAGAAAGGGCACTGCTTTGTTTAGTTTCATACTCACCTTCTTTTCCACTTCACAAGCTCTCACATACTGAGACACACACATATACACACTCTCTCTCAGTAGACACGACATCAGCAAAAGGGAAGGGGCATGAGGTTTACCACACTGTAAAAGCCAATCAAGTAATATGCGCTGGCCATCAGGATGTTACCATGGTGATGTGTTGGCGGGTCAGTGCCCACACATATACACTCGCACACTGCAGTTCTTAAAGCAGTCTTCACATAGGAACCTGCTCCTGTCTGTTTGCATTGTGCATTCATGTGTATGCAAATCTAGGGTATACAGGGCTTTGCAGCCATGACCTTAGAGCTAAGCTTTGGTTGGAGTAGTTCTGTTTGGGTTGCAGGAGCTGTCGGGGCTGGAACAGTGTGTTGCCTGCAGCCAAACGGGTCAGGACTGCTGGGTCTCAGTCAGAAAGCTGTAAAAAACAATACAAAACACCCAAACAAGAATCACAGACCACAGTGATCCTAGTCAGCACTGGGGTTTGCTTGTGTTTGTTAACATCACAGTGGTAAAGAAATGAAGGGATCCTGTATTGAATACATATGCCACTCCTCTTCTTTAACAGGCTGCTGAAAAAGGTATGGCGTAACTGTGCATTTATGGTAAATGAAAGCACAATAATGCATTTTAGGGAAGAAAGGGATTTGCAGTCTAAAATCATTTGAAAGCATTATTCGGGATCACATCACAGTGATGTCACCACTGTCATTTTAATAACCCTTTTTAATGCATTGTCTGCATTTCAGAGTTTGAAAGACTTTTATTCATCTATTGAAAGGAAATAAAAGTCATATTCCAGCATCTATAACATCTGAAGGTTATTAGCAAAATGCTGGCATTCCTTTTGAGTTCAGGAAATCTCTAAGGAAGTGCTGAAGTACCTAAGGATTGAAAATGTGCTCTTTAAAAAAATTTGAGTGACTAAAAGGTTTAAATGGACTATAAAGGGATTATCCTAAATACAGGGGAAATGACTTAAATGCCCGATACAGTATAATATCTACATGTTTTGTGTGTTTGTATCCTGTAAAATAGAAGCAATATTAAAGCTCTCCCAACAAACTGTTGAGGTGGACAATGGTTAAATAACAATAAAATTATCCTCTATGGATTTCAATGAAAAGTCATGAAGAAAAAAAATCTTAAATAAATCTCTTGAGATGTGTGGAAATATTACTGTTATTTTATGCCTGCATGTTTGTATCTGTTCCAGTCCTTCTTTCAGAGTCTGCTCTCTCTCTCTGTCTCTACTCCTTCCTTTGTCTCCTCCATCTGTGCTGGCAGCAGGTTGAACACTGTAAATCAGCTTATGTAGATGCTCCAAACTCTGACATCTGGCCCTCTGGCCTTCTCTAACTTACTACAGGCTAAAAGACAAACCAACACATGTGCGCAGCACATATGCATTCAGGAAAAACACTGGCAGATTGTGAATAACTTGCACAAAGTTATAAGTGCAAACTCTGCATTGAGGGCAGTTTGGGTGGTACTGAAGAAAACAAAAAGCACATTAAAAGTACACAGCATTTTCATCATCACTTTTTTTTTTTTTGCACTGAAATAGAATGAGCCACCACTCCTACTCCACTTCTGTTTTGTTCATTTATTAAGCAGTAATTGTTTTTGTGGGCGATTTAAAACTTTCAGCTTCCATGACTCAGAGTGCATAGTAACAACTGTAATTAATCTACTGCAGCCTACTCTCGATGCAGTCTGTGGAGATGAATATGAAACTGAAGAAAATGCAAATGAGGAGTTGTGTGCTTCTTTCAGCAAGCGCGCCGATAAACATCCACAAATCTTCTGTTTGTATACAAATCACCTCTGTCTGTGCTTTGGTTTTAATTTCCCGTACGACTGAAGTTTGCCATCTGATCTCTGGGTCCTTTATTTTAACACTCGCTTTATCTTCTAATGTTGCAGATGGGGCTCCACTGAGCGAGCTGTCTTGGCCCTCGTCTCTGGCAGTGGTAGCTGTCTCCTTTTCTGGCCTTTTCACCTTTGTCTTCCTCATGCTGGCTTGCCTCTGTTGCAAGAAGGGAGACATTGGCTTCAAGGTGAGCTCCCTGCTGCCCCCAGCTGGACGTGGTGAGAGTAGCACCAACTGTGCAGACAGTGGATGTCAAGAGAATGTAACGATCTGTGAGTTATCTGTGGGCGAACTGTAGAAGGAGAAGAAGAAAGAAATACAAAGAAAGGGGGGGGACTGAAGTTTGTCTAATTTATCTATTTAAAATAAGTTTTTAAAATATCTATAGTACTGTGCACAAGTATTGAGCCATCCATCATTTCTTCCCAGTTTACTTCCAAGGAGCCAGGTTTTCCTGAATTTTTTAAAGTGGTCTTTAGCAATAGTTCTCCAGGCTTTCCAAAAAGTCTTTCAAGGTTTTTCTTTGAACATTGGCTGCTTCTTTACTCATTTTCACACTGCATTGTGGCAGTGCATCCTTAAAAAAATTGGGGAAACTGGACAAGCGGAGGACAAAAGAAGAAGTGACAGGCCTACAGTATCTACAGCTGATGACTAGTATTTGAAAGTCAAATTATGCCAAATTACGCAAGAACTGGACTGAAAACCAGTGGCAGCAGGGCTTATAGAGTGATTTTGAAATGTTTGGTTCAAGTCATTGTCAGTATGTATGGGTAGGTCAGGAGAGTGGTACAACAAAGAGTGTGTACCGCCATCAGTAAAACATGGTGGAGGCTCAACAGCCAGGGGTGTTGGGGATCTTGTCAGAATTGATGGAATTATGCAAAGTACCATTAGAGTTTAGCTCTAACATGCAATACCATTTAGAAAACACTTTTTTTTTTTACACACAACAGCTTCATTTTTCAGCATGGCAATAATCCCAAACACACTACCCATGTAGGAAAAGCATACCTGGATAGAAAAACACACACTGCAACACTATCAGTCATGGATTGGCCTCCCTCGGGCCTGGACCTTAAAGTTATTGAAGTAGTGTGGGATCATCTTAATAGAGAACGGAGCAAAAGGCACCCAACATCCAAAGACGAATTTTGAGAAGCCTGGAGAACTATTCCTGAATAAAGCTTGATGAAGAGAGTTCAGGCTGGGTTGATACCAAATCCTGACTTTCAAGCTTCTTAGATTGTACAAAAACAGTTTTTGCCTCTTATATTGTATTTTCCTTTCATGTTGGCTCATGTGTGAATAAATTACTGCACTTATTTCACATTTTCTTAGCAAAATAAAGAAATATGGTTTGGCTCAAGACTTTTCCACAGCTCTGTACTGAATTAATTAACTGAAGTGAATATACCTTCTCTTACACCTTCATTAAGGCACGCCTTAAGTGTTTAAGTCTTGCTAAGGACTATTGTCTCATTGTGTGCAAGTGAAGTATCCTTACCCATTCCAGACTGGCACACATTGTCTCTGTGTTGCCTTTGGCTGCCAGCATGACTCAGTCATGCTGTGTCAAACATCAGCGCTGAACTGAGCAGCTGATGAGGGCTAACAGTGACTGACACAGGCAGGGGGCATATGGAGAGATGGAGAGGGAGCACTAACTCTAGAGTCACTGCAGTGCCTGCTCCTTGGAATTACACGTTTCCCATGAACATGCTCCTTGTTTTATGAAATTAGCACTGAAATATATTTTCATTTTGTCAAATTATATTTGTCTTGTATTTTGATGTAACTCTTTTTTGCTGGGAAATGGTTACATTACAGCCCTGACTCGATAACAGTGTCTTTAGTTGTAATTACTGGCGCAAATTCAATCACAGTATTCAAATGGGAGGATGAAAACTGTATTTGGCATTGCTGTTGTTGATTAGATAGCTGTAGAAAGCAGAGGATAGTGCAGGAGAAGATTATAGAGCCAAGCTGCTTGTTTCTTGTGCAGGTACTATATGTGATGAGAATCAATGGGAACTGCCTCTGGTAGGTGCTGTACATGCTGCAAGGATAACAGTGTCACTAATGAGCACCGCATAGAGAGGTACCTTTAACAACTGCTGAACTTTTCCTATTAGTGGATAAGTGTGCTTGTGTGTGTTTGTGTGTGTGTGTGTGTGTGTGTGTGTGTGTGTGTGTGTGTGTGTGTGTGTGTGTGTGTGTGTGTGTGTGTGTGTGTGCGCGCGCGCCCGTGTGTGCCAAAGTGTGTCTCTCCCATGCCAGGTCGCCTCTACCTCATTATGTGAAAGTATAGTTTAATAACCAGCAAGAAGAGTGGAAACCTCAGCGTGTGTCTACTTTTTGCTGGTCTGCCTTATACTGTGAAACAAATAATGACAGAAGGATGGCTTAAGCTGCTAAAACACCACCAGACAAGAGGTGATTTTTTTTGTCTTCATGAAACATAGCTCCATCTTTCAGACTGGTTGATAAACCAGTATAGCACTATTGAGTCCTGCAGAGATACTGTCTTCCAGCACCATGCCATCAGAGAGTTGAGAATGAAAATTACTAAAACTACTAAACAACTGCCCTGCTGTTAAAGAGTCAATGTCTTTCACAAAGACATGGCTGACATTGTATATTTCAATCTTAGAGTTTAGATATTTTCAAATATTCATCTCTCTTTCTTGGGTTAAGACCAAGTGTCACATCATGGTCCCGCTATCTGTCCCTCTCTTTGGCAACAGCTTATCACTCAACAGCTCACTTGTAAGGTGTGCAGTCATGTGGGACTGCAAAATTGCACTGCTGCACTGCCCAAAAAGCTTCATTATTCCTCTTCATCGCAGTGTTCTTACTGGTGCATGTAGTGCAAGGCTGGATATTAAGTGCTTTTTAAACTGAAGACTCTCTGGGGAGCTGTGCAGTGCTGACTAACAGCCAGGTGCTCGCTTTCACACTTTACTCGGAGGAGAGTGGCAGATGGTTCTGCTCAATGAGAAAGACACACACACACACACACACACACATTCCTATATACACAGGCATGTTTTATAACACATGTTGAATAGCACACACAGAAACACAGCCATTCAAATATCCAGCATTAGTCCAACCTGCAGCTCAGTACAATTCTTTATCTTTTTTTTTTAGCTTTTTCTTTTCTATTTCTTTACCTCAGCGGTTGCTGCAATTAGGAGGTGGGCTATGGGTTCATTAACTACTAGAGGATGGATGGATGGATGGATGGATGGATGGATGGATGGATGGATGGATGGATGGATCTGTTTTTGTGAAAAAGATAGCTTTAGCCAATCTGCTTTTTCCATCTAGAAAAATCAGAGGAGGCAGCAGCACTGATACCCTTACTAAGAGTATCCAGTGGCTCTGTTGTGCTGATCCAAACTGTTTGCAGGCATGACTTGGCTCTACTTGTCCCTTTAAAGAAACAGGTCACTCGAAATCAGTACAGAACACTTGGAAATATAATTATGTGCATTTAAAATAGCACATTTGTCATTGAACATGTGGGACTCTCACCAAATGCAGTCACCTTAACTTATCCTAGCAATAATAGTTAGTAATGCAATAGGTTGACTATTGCCTTGTTGTTATTTTTTAGCAATTGTAGCCAGGATGGTGATCCTTGTCTGCATAAACAAACAGTAAATACTACCTGTTGGGATGAATGAAAATAGCATATATGAAGCATATGCAAAAGAGGAGGAGAAGGAGAGGCTACATGCAATTTAATGACAGTGCAGGATTTTTCAAAAAAATCCTGTACAATGAAGCTGATATAATCCATACAAACCTGCCTCTTGGTTTAATATCAGCACTATTTATACTGTATATACAGTTTGGGAGAGAGTATGGACAAACTACAGCAGTTTAAGAGCAAGGACACTGCAGCAGATTGGAGAGTTACTCTGGATGGGGTAGAAAGAATTTAGTGGGATAAAGCAGAAGTGGCAGGGTAAAGGATATGGGATATGGCGTATAGGGAATGGAAAGAGAGACGGTCATCATGAGTTTTCTTTTTGAAGAAAGGGATTACAGTTCTTTGTTTGTTTGTTTGTTTTAATAGCTGATTATAGAGCCCATTCTTTTCCTTCTCTTCCTAATATGGTGTAGTGGTTCAACCTACACTGTGTGAACATCTTTTTTGTGTGTAGTGTGCAATGCAGACAATAAATGTTTTCTGTGCATGTCAAACTGTGAAGATGGAAACACCAGGGAAAACTGAGATCGCGCAAACACTGTGCTGGCAGATATAACAGCACAGTTTAAACCCTGTAGCTGTCAGAAAACTGTTGTTTCCTGTGAGACATTTTAGTGCAAATGTGGATGTTATTTTCAAAGTTAAATCTATTAGAACAAGTCCTATGAGACAAACTGTACTCAACATTGTAGTTTGTTTTCTCTGCGAATGAAAAGAAAAAAAAGAAAAGAAAAGAATTATGTATGTGATGTTTAAGAAGGTGAATACACTGAAGGAAGGAAATAAAGACTGGCTTTGTGTATACGGTTTGAATAGTGGCATGCATTTATGTGTTCCCCCACAGCGTCCCACACAGCGCACCCCACAATGTACATGACTAATGTATATGAGTAGGTAGAAGTGCCTCAGTGCATTTGAATGTCCTCACAGTTGAACCATTGTCTCCCACTATCGCAGTGGAAGGACAACTGCGAGTGGATGACTAATCCCAGCGTGTTTCTTTGCACCAGGAGTTTGAAAACACAGAGGGAGAGGAGTACCAGGCAGATCTCTCCGCCCTGGCCTCGCCTTCCTCCCAGAATGGCCCCGAGGTTTACATCCTTCCCCTCACTGAGGTCTCCCTGCCTGTCTCCAAACAGCCTGGCAGATCCAGTAAGAAACTGCTCAACGACATATACACAACACGCTTAAGCAATGCATTTGAAGTTCTACTCACATGGGTTATTCTGATGGGTTTTTTTGTCATTTTTTTTTTCAGTCCTCTTGACCTCCATAGCTTCTTTTAAGCCATTCTAAGAGATGTAACAAAGGCTGTACTCCTCAAGTGGATTATGGAACATCTTAGTGGTTTTATTGATTTGGAAGCTATAAACTGAGCAAATTTCGCCAAGCTTAGTTGGCCTCCTTCGTTTATCTTTTTTGTTTGTTTGTTTCTTCTCTCTTACCCTTATATACTTAGAAACTTACCTACTGTAGTGTTGCATAACTTATTGAATGCAAAGGAAGGGGAAAATGGCTTTACATGACCTCTAGAGCTCTGTCTGTTTTCTTAACCCTATCCTACCATCATATTTAACATGCATGGACTACTGGGGACTCCAATATTAATTTAGTTATAGCATCCAATTTGCCTCATGCTTTGGTCAGGGCCTGCTGGCATGTAACGGGGGGAGCAGTTTTTACTTTCATGTCTATATTTCTTCAGCAAAGGTAAGACCTTTTTTGAGTGGATTTTCCTCCTCACTCCCAGGATCAGCTCTCCATTTCATGTGTGGCATGGCCGGAGCATCTATCTGTTTCAGGTAGATCAAGCAACGTCTCCAACGATCTGATACCTTTTAGTCTTGGAAGTTCTCCATTCTAATGATGAAGGCAGGGACGGTATCTGAGGTTTCATTCTTTAAAATCACTGGCAGAGTGCTTCTGCCTCCCTTGAAATTGTGTGATACTTTAATTTCGGGCTCACAGCAAAAAATGATTTAATAAATAGTTCAATTTATTAAAACGACTTAGTTGGACATGGGGTCATCTAGAACCACAGAACACTAGTATATTTTAAAAGCACTAATTAAAGCAACAAAAAGAAAACAATGTAGCGTCATTAGGAACAAATCGATTGATGGAGTCATAAAAAGCTGTAATGATTTAAAAAAAACACCCATGAGATATGACAAAAAATATACGACTGAGGTCTGCATGGACCCCAGTCAGAAGGATAAGGGTTAAATGCATGTTTTATTATATGAATTCTGTTTAGTTACTTTCCTGTTCTATGTGCAAATTTCATCATTTTTAGAATTTCAATACATGTTCATGATATCTTGGTTTCTTTGGTTTATATTCCATATTTGTATTTCTTCAGGACATTCTACCTCAAACCCAAGATGTTCAAGTGTGCATTTACGTTTATGTGACGCAATTATATGTGTTGATCTCAGTCAGATCCTGGGTGCTCAGAGTGCCTCACCCTGCATGAGTCACTGGCTGTGTGTGCTGCACTATGCATAGCCAGAAGGGAGGTGAGTTGCTGCTCAGCATCCCAGGATGTAAGCGCCAGCAATGATTGGACAAGGCAGCCTAAGGCTCACAGCCAATCACTATTCTTGCCTCTTTCCCCCATAGCTACTGCTGTATGATTGGTCCAGGTGTTGCAGGGTGAGGAATGAGTAAATGGTGAAAGGAGAAATCGCGAAAGAGGGAGATTCACTCCTTCCACTGATTCAGAGGGAGAACGGTCTATGACTCATTCCTCCCTATAAATAGTGGAACCTTTTGTACTGTTGTATTTACTTTTTTTACATGTATATTTCACATGCTTAGGTAACATATACAGACTGTATTTTTTCTGGGTAGTATATTCAGCTTTTTCTGATGCCATAGTTAACTGAAGAGGGTATTTTATATTTGTTGTTACCCATGCATAATTAATGGGAACTCCTTCACATGTCATGAATTACCCACCCTCACACTAACATGCACAGGGTCAATGAATCATCTATACTACTGGTAAAAAAAAATACCATTAGTTTACATTGTGTACTAACCGTGAATGGTGTTTTCTCTTTGAACTCATACATCAGTTTGAACAAACAGTAAAGTGTTTGGCTTTAACCATGTGAGAGCTCCTCTTTTCCACTTGTTGCTTTAATCTTTTATTCAAGAGATCGTGCCAAGCTTTCAAACTCCCTATAGAAGCTTAATACCTCAAAGGCGATGTTTGAAGTGTTAGCATGGGTTTCCAACCCTACATCCCCACTGGCAGAGCTGTCTTCTCAAGAAATGCCATTAGTAGGACAGGAATGCACACTCACGCTCACAAATTCCACATTTGGAATAATATGACTTCTTAATTTCCCTCTCTCTTTCTCTGTCGAGGAGGGGTAGTGGAGGCTTGGAGGTTGGGGTAGAGAAGTGTTGTTCTGTTATCACTGTGACACAACCTCTGTCCAGCGTTCCAGTGGAGAATAGGCCTTGTGTATGACTTCTTTTTTTTTTTGCATGTCTGTGAGTGTGTGTTTGGTGCACTGGGTACCAGGAGACACTGCGAGTGTGTGAGTGAGCGAAGCAAACAATGGCCCCGTTTTAAACCGGCTGGGCAGTGGGGGAGCATAAGGCCGGGCTAAAACGTCCATGGAACGCACAAGCGGAGGACTGGCATTATGAGGAGAATACAGTGAGGGGTCTGTGACAGAATGAGGAAAGACAGGGGAAGGGTGGTGGCATGCACCAGGACCTAAGAGCAGAGAGATAGGGGTGGTGAATGTGTATGACAGAGGTCTTTTTTGCATCGGACAGAGCAGTGTTTGTGTCATGTTTGGCTGAGGAATGCTGCTGTCCTGAGTGATAGGGGGGGCATTATGTGGACCTTATGTCACTACTGGGTGTCTTGAGACTGCACATAGAGCTGGCGTGTCAAACGGCACACAACCAACATACGTGACAGTCACATCAGGCAGGATACATGACCAGAAGATCTCAGCGCTCAGGGCAGAAATCCATCTCATCTTTTTTTTTTGTTTTGTTGTTCTGTAGTTCAGTTCACAGACTTAGATTCTCTGCTTTTCTGTTTACTGTAGCTGGAAGTATAGGCTGTATAAGAAACCAAGGATTTCAGTATTTGCTCAACAGCTGGAGAGCTTTAGATGAGGACAGTATGTGTTTTTGTGTGTGTCCCAGTTGGAGGATGAGCTCGGTGGAGATGGGGAGAGGCAACGTGGTGAGCTTGTTCAGCTGTGCAAGGGCTCGGAGGGTTAAATCCTGCCGAGGCTCTCTCACACACACAGTGTGACCGTGGGCTCCTTCTCACATACACACAATGAGGCTAAGTCGCCTGGGGCTGGGGCCGGGGCCACGGGCTCTTGGTTCTCACACTCTGAACCAGTACTTCATGTCAGCCTGGGACTCAGACTCCTATCACGGTGCTCAGAGTGGCTGGCCGCTCCACTGCTCCATCATCCTCTTCCTTTCAACATCTCCATACTTGAAATATGAGGATCCATGGAGGTATTTGATTTTGTGCACAAGATGATATTTTTGGAAGAATTGTAGTGTTTCTGAAGGGAATCTGTGTGTAGTGACAGAAAATTTCTTTGTTCTCAAAGGATAATTTAATTTATATGGAAAGTAGCAGGTTTCTTTGGCTTCAGGCAATCTGCTCTTCAGTAAATGCAGCGTTTTAGTTAGGAAATGCATTGTTTTGCTCAGAGGGGTTTCTGTATTTTTGCCTTATCTGTTTTTGCAGTTTTTCTGCACTCTGGGGCTCAATTTATTTTTTGTATCTGCAGACAGCTTGCTTAACTTTCGATTTTTCCTTTGTTTTCTTCCTTCAGTGTGTTGAAAAAAACTTTCTTGCAAGATTTATTTTCTCTTATTCCCTTTGTTGATGCTAAAGCAGTCCTTTTCTTCTTGTCTGAAACTGATGTTATGTCTTTGTTTCTCTGTTCCAGTCCAACTGCTGAAATCATCAGACCTTGGACGCCATAGTCTGCTCTATCTAAAGGAGATTGGACATGGCTGGTTTGGCAAGGTAAAACTTTTATTTACTTCTGAAAACATAAGCAAGGCCAGTTTTTAGATTGAGACATCCAAAACAGCTTTGCGCTCAATATTACTTTCTCAACATTGCTGTTTAAACAGTATTTATCCTTACTGTAATAACTGGATTTTAAAATGTGGCCTGTTCTTATATCGAATGCTGCAGTGAGGCTAATTAGGTCAGGGTGTATACTCCATGGGAGAAGAGCTGAAATTTACAGTCACATAAGATTTCTTAAGATTTACTTCACTTCCTGGATTGTTTCACATGCCATTACCATTCTTACTGTATGTTAACCTTTAGTTAGTTTCTAAATTTACCGCTGCATGTTGATGCTGCGTAAACCTTGCAGGTTTTGCTGGGTGAGGTCAATGCAGGCCTCAGTACCACCCAGGTGGTGGTGAAAGAGCTCAAGGCCAGCGCCAGTGTCCAGGATCAGATGCAATTTCTTGAAGAGGTCCAGCCATACCGGTCAGTTTTATGAAACATCACTCAACATTACCCTTCGGTGCACAAATAGCACCCCAAACCAATAAAACACTTTTATTTTTTTTATTGCTGGTCTGTATAATAATACCTGCTAAAATTCTCTGACAGGACGCTCCAGCACCCTGCCCTCTTGCAGTGCCTGGCACAATGTACAGAGGTCACTCCTTTTCTGTTGGTCATGGAGTTTTGCCCTATGGTAAGACACATTTTAAAGACCAACTTGTGTTTTTTCAGTCTTTGTTTTATTTCTTGTTGGTTTTTTAAGCATTGTTTGCAGCATCAATGAAACATCATGTTCTCATATTTTCCCCCCTCTCAGGGTGATCTGAAGAGTTACCTCCACAGCTGTCAAGGAGCTGATTCTGAGACTCCTGACCCTTTGATCCTCCAGAGAATGGCATGTGACATTGCCTCAGGGCTTCTGCACCTTCACAAAAACAACTTTATTCACAGGTACGTGTGCCAGTCCTGCTCCATTTATCTTCAACAACTTGAGCCTTTATGCTCTTAAACAGGAAGGATCCACTTGAATGGTTTGTACACCCCCTGTTGGTCTCTCCTGGAAACAACATCCTGGTGCTGCCTGAGTAGTTGTCACAAACTCCAGCATCAGTGATTTTGTTGCTGGGGGCGAGCCCCTTTCGCTCTCACTCACAGCCATGTGGTGGTGGCCATAGGAACCAATCAGTGACTGCCAGGCTGAATGCTCACATTGTGGAGGAGGTGAGATTCCACTTAGTGGCTTATTCGTGACTGTGCTTACACAGCTGGGTGATATATACATTAATCTACTTGTATCATTCTGATATTTATCAATATATTTTAACTGACAACAATACTGTATGTTGTAGCAAAGAGAAAAAAAATCCCAACATTCAAGTGCAAGTTAAAACAAAATCAACCCAGGCAATACTTTTCTTAAGATACTTAAAACAGCAACTTTTTAAAAATCAATCTGATTGCAGTAGCAGCATTGGCAATTAGCTCTTAGCTTATACTCATTTTATATATTAAAACAAAAAAAACAAAAAAAATAACTGCCACATTTTTGCATCTGGCATTAAAGTTGGTTTAGTGCGTGTATAAAGTGGCATTGTTTTAGAAATTTTTATTTAAGGGTTTGTTTGCTCCAACAGTGACCTTGCCTTGCGAAACTGTCTGCTAACTTCCGAAATGTCAGTTAAGGTCGGAGACTATGGGCTTTCTCACAGCCGGTACAAGGTCAGTCTTTTAAAACAGTAATTTTTATAGACTGCTTTTAATGCTAGTACTCAACATATCTTTTTTATTATTATTATTCTGTAGGATGACTATTATATAACACAAGACCAGATTTGGGTACCTCTGCGCTGGATTGCACCTGAACTCATAGATGAGGTCCATGGAAACCTGTTGGTTGTTGACCAAACTAAAAGCAGCAACATATGGTGAGATGTTTATGGGAGCTTTTATTGCAGATTAGCAAAGCTGCAGTACCAATATCAGCTTTATTAAAATGCATGTTTGAGTTCACACATTCTTCTGGCATACCATCAAAAGGGTTACAGAATGAATTAAATAGCTTGTTTGGAAAGTTGGCGCATCTGGAATGTGAGAAATTAGCAGCCTTAATGATTTCTTTGTGTGTTTCAGGTCATTCGGGGTGACTTTGTGGGAGCTGTTTGAGCTGGGAAACCAGCCGTACAGACACTACTCTGACAGACAGGTCTTGACATATGCTGTGAAGGAACAGCAGCTTAAACTACCGAAACCCCAGCTCCAGTTCCCCCTGGCTGACCGCTGGTAAGATATCCCTATGCACCTACACTCAGGAAGACCTGCTGTACATACAAAGGCATGCTGATACTCAGAAATGTACAGTAGCTTACAGAAGTTGATGCCACACAAAATAGATTTTAGATACTAGTTTCTAACTAGCGGGTGTTTCTTTTTTAAACCTTTCTCTCTCTTTTTTTGTTGTTTTTTTTGTTTGTTTGTTTGTTTATGGTGGTGCAAAGGTCCATTGTAGCAACATTTCTCTTTGCTAGCAAGGGCAGGTGATCAATACTCTCCCCATTCTTTATGATACCCTTGGCATCGACCAGACCTAAATCACCTCATTCATCTTTACCTGGGAAGCCTGCCAGATATTGCTTTTTATTTATTTTATATTTCAAAATTGGTCCCTAAGGAATTAAACAATTTGGTACAAACACTGAGAAGCCACAAAGAGGAGCATAAACATCTTCTGTGTCAGCATTTGCACTGCATCTCCTTCATATACTATATATGTTATTGACTAGTGCAGTAAATAAGTGCTAGGTGTTGCTATAAAGTGCTGACTTTGAAGTTCTCTTTAGATTACCATCTTAAAAAAAAAAATAGTGCCTCTGATTTTCTTTTGTTCCTTCTTTAACAAAAACACATCTTAAGACACCAACAAGTGTTTTTCAGCTTGAAGGTTAACTCTGACTCCTCTCTGTTCAGGTATGAGGTAATGCAGTTCTGTTGGCTGCAGCCAGAGCTGAGACCCAGCAGTGAGGAAGTACACCTTCTGGTCACATATTTGTGTGCCAAAGGCTCCAGTGAAGCTGAAGAAGACTTTGAGCAACGCTGGAATGCCTTGAGACCCAACTTGCTTGGCAGCACCTCTCACACAGCTACATCCACAGCCCTAGTCCTTACCCCTACACCAGCCTCAGCCGGTGCCCCTAGTACAGACCAAACTCAGGCAGTGGAGCTGGCCTCCTCTGCCTCATCCTCCTTCCCCCTCTTGGAGCACTTCTCTGACAGCTTCCAGTCTGACACCGGTGATGACCTACTGACTGTCACAGAGACCAGCCATGGTCTCAACTTTGAATACAAATGGGAGCAAGCCAGAGCTGAACAGCCTTACTGCTCCTCCTCCACCAGTGGTCCACTAGGCCAAGGGAACCCACACTACCAGGATATCTACTATTCAAGCAAAGGAAGCACCACAGGAGGCTGCAAGACTGATAGCCTTACCTCAAGCATGTCCCCATCCTATTATGAACCCCAACACCCAAGTGTGGTCCCTGTGTTGAGTGCCCACAGCCCCTCAGTCAGCAGTGAGTACTACATTCGCATAGAGGAACCAGTAGAGTGTAACATTAACTTGGATGACAGCATTGTGGACTACAGCCCAGGATTAGAAGCCAGTAATAGTAGATTGTTATCTGAGAGTCAAGAGAGTTTGTCCACAGCACAGCCGAGTGCTTACTGGTCAACTGCTGACAACACCAAATCCACTGCATTTGACTCTGATTCAAGTCCCACTATCCAACTAACCAAGGAACCACTGCTCAGATACACATCCAGCACAAGCCCTCCACAATTAGGCCACTCCCAAAATTGCCTTTCGTCCAATCGCAATGACTCTCCTGAAAGGCCAGCAGAGTCTCAATCAAAGGAGCAGTTAGAGACCCCACGCAGTTTATCACAAGCAGTCAGTAGCCCCAGCCTAGGGTTCTGTGATCCCTACCTTGAAGCATACACAAATCATAGCACAGTTAATGAAAGCTGCCATAATGTGGTGGGTCCTCTCAGAAAGAGACTATCCATTGTTGACCACATTGGCATTGATGCAGGAACAGTTGATGGTGTTCTTTTGGGTCAACAGAGAAGTGGAGAAATTGAGGATGACCTTTTCTCTGATGGAGAGGCCCCTAACTGGATCTCAAACCATTCTGCAAACAATAATAGCCTGAGCTTTGACACAAGGCAGACAGGCAGTGGAAATGACAGCTATCTGGATCTTCAGTATACTGATCAGTCAAACACAACAGAGTTATGGTCTTTAACCAAAGCCACTACCAGAACCTTCCATAGCTCCAGGTCTTGTGGGACCTTGGAGGGAGGAGGAAGCAGCTCTGACTGCAATGCTTGTAGCAAGCCAGCTGAATTAAGCTTGTACATTCACTTATGCCACAAAGAAAAAGAGGAAGATGCCATTCAAGTGGAAAGGAACATAACTGCAGATAATGTGCAAGGTACCAATTCTCTCACAGGCTCAAGAATAAATACCACAGGTGCAGAGGGTGGAAAATATGAAATGCAATCATTGCCTAATGGAGAGAGAATATATTCTGAAATGACAGCTGAGGCAAGCTACATAAAATCACCATCCTCTTTTAGGGAGCCTCAGACTGGTCAAACAGGACCCCTGTCAGATAAGCAGAGATGTAACATCTGGGAGGGTGTTTCGACAGGAGTATCTTTTGATCTGAGTGACAAGAAGCTAAACTATGCAGAGACACCAGAGAGAAGCAGAACATTAGATAGTGGAGTTGTGGTAAGAGACTCCAGCATTTGCCTGGTTGAACTTGGTGAATACAGTGAGGAAGAAGAGGATATCACAGATATTACATCAGGGATCTTTGCTGACTTCAACATTGACTATGCTGAGATAGAGGAGGAAGACCTCAGCCCACAGAAGAAACCAGAGGGACCTCCTGACTCTTTAGACACTAACAACCTATTATCATCAATGGCAAGCCCCTTAAGCCCTGATCCCTTCAATATCCCAGTCCTGCCCAAATCCTTGGATAGCGGCTATGACACAGAGAACAACGAATCTCCAGAATTTATTTTTAAAGAGCTTGGAGATCCCCTGGGTGGTGAGAGGAGCCCTATGCTGGGCGGAGAATCTGAACTTGTTTTGCAGGTGGGTTTAGGACAAGGGGTCTGCACGTCCACATGCAACTCAGAGCTACAGTTAAAAGGTCTGACTGAAAAAAACCCATACAGGGACTCAGCCTATTTTTCTGACTATGATGAGAGGAGTCCTCAAGAGAAGGGCAGTAATTTCTTTGCAGGTCCACGCAACTGTTACCCCCCTGCTGAGAAACTGAGCTTTTTAGGAGATAATCATGCTGTAGAAAAGAAGTTTAACAATGGGGAAACTGTAACAGATCTGAGACACATCAAAAGTTGTGTTTTGGTGAATCTCCCAGAGGCTGACAATAGTTCATCCCACTCTCTTCCCACACCTGGGTTGTCTATGCTGTCACCGTTTCCTCCACAGATGGGTGGCTGCCTGACCAAAGAGTCTGCCCCTGCGGATGATGATCTTGGGTTGGAGACAGAACACTCAGGAGACGAACCTTCCACAGAGCTTAACTTCTCCATTGGATCTGAGCCAAATTCCAGTGTCCAGGAGGCCCATGAAGAGGAGAGCAGGAGACCAGAAGACTGCTCCAATTCCCAGTCATTGCATTCTGGCGCCACAATAACCAACAATGACAAAGATAAGCCCCCCAAAGAAAATGAAAATGGTGATGGATCCACAGAGGAGGAGGAGCTACCCGAATTCAGTCACGTCAACGAGGAGACAGATGACAGAAAGGATGGCGCAAGAATAAATGAAGAAGAATTCGAGGACATAGATGCAGAGGAATGTGACTCACAAGACAGTTTATGTGAAGAATCCAACGGTCCTCTTGATCTGTCAACTTCCTCATCATTGCTGGAGCTTTGTGGAGAGGATGTAAGAGCTCCACTGGAGCAGGCAGAGGATGAAGATGACTCGGATGACAGTGAGTCTGACGAAGAGCTGAGGACCTACAACATTCAAGATGAAGACAGTGAGGAGAGTGAGGAGGATTTCACCACAGTGCCGGTGGTGGTAAGTGACTGCAGCAGAGCTAGACACCTCCGCAGCCTCCTGAAGATGCCCAGCCTACTCACTGAGTCCTTCTGTGAGGAGTTGGAGAGGAAGAAAAAAGCTGTGTCTTTTTTTGATGATGTGACAGTGTTCCTTTTTGACCAGGTATGATATGTTAATAGCTCAAAGTTGCACAAATTGGGGAAATTATTAGAATAAATTATTTAATTGGTTTTTATGCCTTCCAGGAGAGCCCCACAGGAGAGCTGGCTGACTATTCCTTCTCAACAGGAGTAGAGTCCAGTGGCCAGGAAACATCAGAGACAAACACCTTTGACCAGGAGCTCCAGCCTGACCCTGATCCAGAAGCTCAGTCATGTGAATCATACTGTGTTTCTAAACAAACAGATGGAAACAACTTAGAAGAGGGTGAGGATGCAATATGTTACAGAGAGTAATCCTTACTTGATTTATTCTGGATTAAACAAAGTGATTATGACTTTGTTTGTGCATTCAGGTGGGAATTGCCAATTTGACGATGACCTCTCCTTTGAGCCCTGTCCATCCTCACCTGTCACCACACTTGAGCCCGCGTTAACACCCACTTCTCTCTCCAACAGTCCTGAGGCACATAAACCAGCTGCTGTAGCACTTAATCGTTTCATGGTGTCACGATTCTCTATCACACATGTTTGTGACTCCCACATGAGCTCAGCAAAAGGTAAAAATGACCAGCCATACCTATTAAAGCTTTTCAGTAATGGCAACTTGTTTCACCCACCGAATACTTTTGAAAGTTTATCTAAAATTCTGATACTCCACTAAGCATCATTAATTTAAAATGCTGCTCCTATTTTGTAATGTGGTTGTTAAAAGATGGAATTCACGTACCTCTGTTTTTTAGCTTGGAATATTGGGGATAACAGTGCTGCTCATATAAACAGTCTAAAGGTGGACAGTGAAGGAGTGAACTTAAAGATTCAAATGCTAATATTTAAGTGCTACAATATTTTCAAGGAAGCAGCTTAAACATTTGGCACAAGGAAAAAGGATGTTTCTGGTTAATTAGTTTTTCTTGTGGAGTCAGTATATAAATAAATGCATAATTTTTTACCTTCTATTTCCAATATATTGTGTCCTAAAGGAAACAGTGACGAAAGTCCAAAAGACTGAGGGCCCTGCCACCACGACGAGAGGAGGTTGATTCCAGGTCCTTCTCATCACAGAAAAGCAGCATTATTATATCTAGATGTTTTACAGAGTTTTATTTTTTAATCGACCTTTGGGGCATCTGACCCTGGTGACCCTTTATGAGACAGTGCCTCATATTGTAGTGAAGTACCCCCAAATGATTTGCACACTATTATTATTATTTTATTTATTTTTTATGAAGAAAGAGCAATAGCTGCATGGATGGCAACCTGAAGTGGATACAAAGTGAAGCGTTATTGTCTGCAGAAATAGAAATGTTAGTTTTGACACGCAGTATTTATTGGCTAAATGCAGCATCAATTCCTTTTCGTGACCTTATAGTTCTTTCAATTTGTGAATTATAAAATAATCCCCCACCCCCACCCCCCAAAAAAGAAAGAAAAAATGTGAAATGACAGACATAGTTGCTCCTCTCATTGGCTGCCTTTGTCCATCTGCTTACTTTTGATCTGGCATTTTTTTGGGCAAATTAAGACTGTTACAGCTCTCATTGTTGGTGCCAGAAAACAGTGCTTGATGATTGTTACATAACAAACTGCAATGGATTTCCAAACAAAATATTTGACTTCACTGAAACGTTATGGCTGTTGGTGATGGTGGAGTTGGAGGTGCTTAATCTTAATTTGTCCCTCAATCCAAGTTGCATCCAAAACACCATTGTGGATTTGATGTGCCATGTTAATGGTAACATAATGCAGAAAACCAGGATGCTACCACTACCATAATCCCCACCACTCACTCTTGTTAATGATAACCCACAGCTCCCCACATCTTTCTGAAACACTTTGTGTTCCCCATGTGGCCCTTCACATCCACATTCTGAAATTCAGCCGAACAATGAGATTTCTCATTTGTGTCCACAGTGCCAGCTATAAGATTAGTCTCCTTTAAAGTAAATTTTATCAACAATAGAATTACTTTCAAGGGACACAGAAATATCACACTGTTGAGTGGTGTCAATGTCAACATGCCAGTTATAAATGTTGAATGTCAAATATCATTTTTAGGCATCTTTTCTACATCTATGTCTTGTTCATGGTTTCATCCATAATGTATCTATTATGTTAGTGCTGAATGAAGCAGGTATGAGGTGACGGGAAAAAAAAAGACATTCAAAATAGGACATATCTGACAATTGTATGAATCCTATATCAACATGTAGCAGTTAGCTTGACTTGAATTACTACTGCTGTATTGACAGTTCACTCCCCCTCTCTATCCTTCTGTAGCTCCAAGTGCCAATTCAAGTTTCCTCTTACCTTGCCTTTGAAGTTCTGCAAAAAGAGAAAACACTGCTAGTATTTTTGTATAGAGAATTTGAAGAAGATATAATCCAGGATGACAGGCTCTCAAATTTGCCAAAGAGATATTATAAAGCCCATTGGCTAAAGTGGCAGACGCCATTGGAGAAGGTGAGGTGAGTTGTTCTGTGCACCAGTAGTAACATCATTGCTGTTTCCATTCATCCCTCACTCACGGCTGTTGTACTATCCAAATCAAATAAATCAAAATACTTTTTCCCCCTCTTGTGTCTGATGTATTTATCTGCATTAATGTCAACAAGTGCAAAACAAACAGGAAAACACGACACACAAAATATGAAGTCTGTGCCCATTCAGATTTATTTTTTTGACAAGTTAATTTACATGCATGTTCTGCACACTACAGATATAATACAGAGACATGTGAGAAATGGACAGGATGAGAGCTATGTAAAAGTTTTTTTTTTTTTTTAAATGCATTTGAAACTTGATGCTCAAATGTATTACAGTTGTGGTCAGAAGTTTGCAAACACTCATCATGGCCATGAATGTCATGGTAATTTGGGGCTTTTAATGATTCCTTTGTTCTTTTCCCAGGGTGGAATGATTGTACAGCATACTGACCTTCCTTAATTAATTTTAAAAAAAAAATGGGTGCACAAATTTGAATACATTCTGGATTTGTTCTAAACCACACAGGTTCAAAAGTATACATATAGGGTCAAATATATACAGACTTTCACTTAAATGTTTTAATAAGTGCCAAGGTTAGGAAGAAGACCTAAACTTTCACCCTCTGATGAGATAAAATTGGTTAGGATGTTCGGGAACAACCCAGGAACCACAAAGGCTGAAGCCTGCCATGAAATTGTTGGAATACCAGTGTCACTGTCCACAGTGAAGCCAGTTTCACATCGCCAAGGACTGAGAAGGTGCCAACCAAGAAAGAAGCCCGTGCTCCAAAATCGACACCTTCAAGCTTGACTGAAATTTACAGCTGCCCACATGGACAAGTGGCTTTCTAAGTATAGTGGTGGTAGCATCATACTCTAGTGCTGTCAGTGGTACTGATACACTGCACAAAGTGGATATAATGGAGAAGGAATACCTCACAGCTAGATGGTTGAAACCTGGACACAATTGGGTGTTCCAAAAGGACAATGATCCCAAACACACATCAAAACTGTTTTTTGAATGGATAAAGAAGGCTAGCATTAAACTTCTGGAATGGTCGAAGGCCCAACCTCAACCATCTTAAACATTTGTGAACTACGTTTAAAAGTCTGGTCTGTGTCAGGAAACCAACTCATTTAAATGATAGCTACCAATACTGCCAAGAAGTGTGGTCAAATTTCCAGTAAGAATTATGCCAGAAGACTAGTAATGACTACCAAAAATATCTGGTCAAGGTGCAAGTTGCTAAGGGACATTTAACCAAATATTAGTTGGAGTGTATGTACAATACCAGTCAAAAGTTTGGACATGAGACTTTATACATACTTTTGACCCTGTGTGGATTAGAGATAATGCAAAATAAATTCAAACTTGTGTGCCTAATTCATGTTTTTAAAGTCATTAAAGTTGTATACTGTACAATCATTCTACCCTGGAAAAAGAACAGTTCAGAAACAGAAATCATTAAAAGCCCACAATTGCCACGAAAATTCATGCCCATGACGAGTTAATGTCATATTCTGACCGCACCTGTATATAATAAAAGCATGATCCAATTTCTCAGTGAAAAGTTTTTGTGATGTAACTGTTTATTTCCTGGGGTCTAAGAGGCCTTTCAACTCATTCACACAACACATTCTTACTTTTCAACCACATACATTTTCAGCACAATGCCTGTACATCATATGGTTAAAAAAAGAAACAAAAAAAACCCTCCGATATTGTGTCCCAGATGAGTGTATTGTAAAATACTGAGAACAAATGATCAAAGTTATGATAATACTGTACCTTATCTAATAAGCTACCACTCCCTCATATATATATATATATATATATATATATATATATATATATATATATATATATATATATATATATATATACACACACACACACATACATACATATATGTATATATATATACATATACACATATATGTGCATGTGTGTGTGTATATATACATACATACACACATATATATACACACACGCACACATATTATATATATATATATATATATATATATATATATATATATATATATATATATTAAAGACTCAGACTCGCATATGCATTGCATTTCATCTCTGCCAGCTTAGATATTAATGAAATTCAAACATAAGGAAAGACTAGCAGTTTAAAGTATTCCCGTATTATACCTTTGGAATTGTACCTGCACTGTACGGAAGCTTGCCCAAGCCAAAAAAAAAGAAAAGTGAAATAATCCCATCAATATAAAAATACAAATCGAACTGTGATGAATATACCCTCAAACCAGTTTACAGAAAAAAAAGGGATACTGCTATATGCATATTTAAAAACCAAACAAACAAACAAAACAAAAACAAACTAAAGAACACCTAGAAGGCACAGTTCCCACATTTAAAATCTGGGTATACTGTATCGCATCTAGTAAATATATAATTCTATATTACCTAGCAAAAGCAGAATTATAGTTTACTCATTCACTGTCAGGGTTCAACCATCTGTTTGAGTATTCAGTTAAGTCAGTTCACATTACAGCAATGCACGGTAACCTGTTTCCAACCATCTTAAACATACTTTCAGTTCTCATGTAAGCAACTATTGCTGAGCGTGCCTTCACTGCTCATTAATGCAAATAATGTTCCAGTGGAAGTTACAGTGTACAGTGTTGAAGAAGCCAAAAAAAAAAAAGATACCACAACAGAAGTGCAGATAAATATTAATGTACTGGCATCACTATTAAAACTTCTTAGCAATACCTTATTCACAATTGATATGATCTAAATAACTAATTAAATCTACTGTCACACTTGCACTTGAATGTTTGGGCTGAAACATTCAATGTTTTGTGAAAGCATTTGCAAAACATTGATGGGAATTTCTCTAAGTGAATTTACACAAGCCAGAAAATAGATTCTTAGTAGTGTAATGCATTCCTTGAGCACCCCCCCCCCAAAAAAAAAAAACATTTAAAAAAAGAAAGAAAAAAAACACTTCTGGGCCCTCTTGTGATAACATAATACAACTGAAACCTGCCAGTGTTGTCATTTTCTCTCGCTTTATAAAAAGAAGGGCACATGATTGTTAATTGGGGGCGGGGGGCAGCAGGCCACTAGTAGAAGATGGGTGCAGATCGGTCATCACAGAAGGAAGGCCGGAGGTAGACCTCCAGGGAACGATCACTGTGGGGAGAGGAAGGGTGAGACAAGGAAGACTTATAATTAGCTTGCGAAAAGTATAAGATTTAGATGGTCAGTTATGTAACCACACCCAAAGGCATCTACCGTCCTAAAGTTTCCTACAGTAAGTTGAGCAAAAAGTTGCAGTGTTGTGAGATTTAGCAAGCATGTGATGAACAAATTCTAATAAAATAACATGTTATAGGCATGCATGAAGGGTTAGTGTCTTCTCTGTATGATGTTGGGTTACACATGGAAAGGGAAATAATTAAATAAGTTAAAATACAAAGTACTTCTTTTACAACCCAAGGCCTGCTGGATTGACAGAACCAAGTGATGCCACATCTGCAGAGGCCAAAGGACAGAAAAGACCAGCTATTCCCAGCATCTTAACTGCAGCCAGACAGCCAATGACAACAATGAGAACCAGACAGTACTAGAGAGCAGAAGATAAGAGACTAGTTGGCTGAAAGGCGATGGAGACTGGTGACTTACGGAGGTCCTGTTCCCTCAGAACCGGGACAATTCTGGACCCAAACTGGAAGGTAAAAAGAACTTTTGGATTTGAATGGCTCATCTCTCAGATCATGCATGGGTCACATTTTGTAAGGACACTGGTTAGTCTGGTGCAAGGCATACATACTGTAGGTCGATAACAGTAAACGACTGAAATGAGGGATGCAAAACAGAGGTACACACTTCATGCTCAACATGCCATACTGTATACAGGGCTCTATGATCATTTCAAACTGTAAAGCGCATTGGGAACAAATTATTTGACAGTAAATGGAATAAAATCAACTGGAAGTCTGCTAAAAATGTGTGCATTGTTGTTTATAGAATCCAAACACAACTCAAACACAAGCCAAAATCATATATAAAATACAACCAAAGAGGGAAAGCAGGCAGGTAGAGTTCAGATCACACCGCACACAACACCAGCTCACACACTGACGAGCTATAAAGAGCAGCACAGATGTTGTAGGTGCTTGGGGAGGGGGTAAGGATGAAACTGCATGCACAGAACACAGTTGTGGCTTGAAACGATTCACATGTGGGAGTTTGTTTTGAGCGTTAAAAAAAAAGGAGGTGGGGGTAGGGTAAAAAGAAATAAAATAAAATATATCAATTCTCAGCCAAACTTTGAAACAAGGAAATTATCACTGACAGAACAGATTTCTCGTCAGACCACACTGTTTATTAATATATAGATGTATGTTTTATTTAGAATACCTTTGTAAAAAGTCACCATACATTCAAGGTCAAAGTATTACATTTTCTTGTTTCCCTCCACAGCATGCATAAGATAAACACTTCAACTAATCAGCAGGTTTTCATCATTTCTGGAATTTTTTTTTTATTTGACTATTATTTATTTATTTTATTTTACTTTTTTTTTTTTTTTTACTTTTAAAATTTATTTTTTTTTTACGGGACATTTTTTTTTTTTTTTTAAAGAAAAGACCAAAAAAAACTACATAGCCACTCAGGGAATACAATCATAAACACTGAAAGCTGCAGAAGCCGTGGTTATCATTTAACCTAAAACTAATTCACAGCTGTTACTGAGGATACAGAAGATCATAGACCTCTCCAAACTAACTGTACCTTCAGTATTTCAAATAACAAAAATAAAAAGTAGGAGTGAGACATTTTATTTAACTAATAACTGTGGCAGTAGGTTCAGCCAAGGCTGGCAAAAAGAGTGCGTATATGGGGCTGAGGGTGGGAAGATTAGTTTAATTTGTTTTTACTTTACCATGTGATGATCAAAAATACAGTGCAATTTAGTGGACGGACAGAAACAATTTAAATATATATATAGAGAGAGATATAGATATATAATGTATATTATTGAAGCTCAATTAAAAAAAATGCTTCATTGTACATTAAGTCTGCTTTAAATAGAAAAAAAAGCAAAGTAAGGCATATATGACACACCTTCTGGACGGAAAATAAAGTCTAGCATTGACACGAAAAAGCACAGCAGGATCTGGGGGATTTCTCAGAACGGAAACATAGTAATCTGCTGCACAGCCTTACTTTGAACAAAGCTTTTTGAGCATGTATGTGTTTGGTGGGAAAATCAATAATACTGGGCCCACTTGTGCTTAAAAAGGCCATTCAGTCAGTGGCTTTAATACATCGACATTGAAGTCTTTTGGCACTTGTACAGTACATGAATGTCCTTTAGTCTGACAAAATGACACAACCATGTACATGCATGAAAGACAAGCAGTAGCAAAGGCAGTCTCTTGTGAGATCAGTCCATGATGGTGGACTAAGAGTATTCAGAGT
The DNA here is from genome assembly GCA_024447675.2 of Pterophyllum scalare. Lineage (NCBI taxonomy): Eukaryota > Metazoa > Chordata > Actinopteri > Cichliformes > Cichlidae > Pterophyllum > Pterophyllum scalare. The sequence continues at coordinate 64,104 of JAMQGT020015014.1, forward strand.
CCATATCGCTGCATGCCGAGCAGGTAGGCCCCGCTCTGGCTCTCTCGCTCAACGCAATCCTCCACCCACCAACCGCTACTGTCCACACCGACACCACCAGCAGCAGCACCCAGGATGGACGGAAGGAGGAAAGGAGGGACCCGGGGAGGAAGAGAGGACAGAAAGGAGGGATGAAACTGGCCTCTTCCATTCGGAGAAGGGGTGTGCGTGGAGGCAGAGGAGAAGAGGTGGAGATAATTGGACAGGAGGGAGGCTAAGAGGAGGGAAAGATGGGGAGGAAGAGGCCCCTGTGCTATCCGGAGCTGTCTGTTTCTGTCTGTATGTCTGTTCTCACACAGTCGAAATCAATTTGCCATCAGGACTGTCACTGTGGAACAAAGAGAGAAGGAAGCTTGCCAGGTCGGACACACTCAGAGAGAAATGGAGAAAGACAAGACAGGCACAAGGCGGCAGAGTAGAGTTTAGGAGAAGTGCAGGTGGGGTCAGGAAATCTATTTTGCCCCACCCACAGCTACAACTCCAAACACACCTGCCATAATCAGGAAGATTGGACTTCCAATTCTCTCATCAACACTTTTATACAGATATGTTTGCTGTTATTGTTGCATATATCAAGAGGTTTTGATTGTGTTTGACTCGAGCAGTCACTGAAAAACAGGCAAACCAAATATGTCGCTGTTGATGAGAAAATCATCAAGTCATCTCCTTAGCTGAAGGGATGCAGTATTAGTCTGTTGGGGTGAATGCACCCCGCAGGACAGAGTTGTCTCAAAATACTGATACAGAAAAAAATACACACACATTTAGAGCAGACAGGAGTATGTAAAACATCTTGACACTGGTGCCCAAAGCCCCAGGCTGATGAGCAGCGATGACTGAGATGAAGTCAGCGTGATGTCTACCGTCACAACATGTACTCCACCGAACACCAGTACAAATGCACATACACACCAGGACATTTTTCCTCTCCGCCTCTCTCACGCATACACACATTTACATACAGGTATACACAAGGATGCAGTCCCTGATTGGACAGAAACAGGCACAGCATGATTCTGAACCTTAACCTCACGTTATCCTGACGAGCCAGCAAGGATTTGATTAGAGTTAAAACATGCTAGGTCAAAAATCACTGACAATAAAGCGTCACTGACCCTGATCGAGCGCATTTCTTATTTTAATAAAGGTATATAAAAAGTAAAGAAGAGCAAAGAGGAAAGGATAAAGATGACACAAGAAAAAGTATTTAAAGAAAACACTGCATACATACAGTACAGCAAAGTTGCAATTTTAAATACTACTGCAAATCAGATGTTTTACTTGAGTCTAACTATGCCAGTGGTCCCTAAACTCCCGACCCACGGGCCGCTTCCGGCCTCGCCCCTACGTTTTTTTGTTTTTTTTTAAAGCCTGTCATGTCTGGCATTTTTCGCAATTGGAATATGATCTAAATGCTCTGGTGTACCAAACATATTTGCTTTTCCAAGAATAGCTCTGTAAGTTTTCCAATGGGCTACTCTTGTTAATGTTTGTATTTTAATTTAATTTAATTTATTTACGCCAGGCGTGACAGGTAGAAAGGAAAGGGTAGGGAGAAAGTGAAAAAAACAACAAATGGAGAAGAAAAAAAAAATCAAAGAATGACATATATATACATACATACACTTACACATACATACATACATATACTCACACATCCACATATCTATACACATGTATATACATATGTATATCGCCCCTACTTTCTAACATTTCGCTTAACCCTCTTAATTGGAGGGGAAGGGGAAATTTCAAAAAAGTAACTTAAAGGGCCAAATTTATGTTATTTTTGACATCGATTCGCGGACCGGAAGTAGGGGCGGGGCTGGAAGCGGCCCGCGAGTCGGGAGTTTGGGCACCCCCTAAACTATGCTCATTAGTTTGGAAACAATTACTGGATGAACAGACAAATCAGCGGCCTACTGTTTAAGTTACGTATCAAATTTTTAAATGAGGCCAAATCCCTGTTTCATATAAGTGTGTAGCTCATCTCTTTTTTCAGTTTGAAATTAACTACCATCTTTGAGATTCTGGACGAAAAGAAATTGATAATCAAGTTAAAAAAAAAACCTACAATAAATAAATAATTGCTAGTTGCAGCATTATCCCAGTACTTTGATTTACACACCATTCCTTGCAATGTACTGTAAACTGCAATGTAGTATATGCCACACTACATTACTTATACTGCACACCATTTTGTACCAACACAAAAACAATGTGCTGATGGAGATAAACTGTGACACTTGACCTGCTAATTTAAATTTACAGAAAAAAAAGGTCAGTTGAGCAACATCACCACCACCACCAACTGTTTGGGACTTTAAAACTTTGGGACCACCAGAGACAGTCTGTAACTGACTTTTAGTGGATCCAGTGCCAGTAGGTTTGAAAACCTTTTCTGAGTAAAATTTCTTTTATCTTCTTTGAAAGACAGAAAGTACACTACATTAAATTAGGACATTTAGCAGCTGCCTTGCTGTCTCTTGAGTGTCAAGCATTTCAGATGGCAGTGGCAGTCATATGGTTTCAATCATTACTTAGTAGATAGGAAAGAAAAAGGCACTTACCTTGTGGCAAAACGACCATCATAATCCTCAATAGCAGGCTGAAAGAACAAGTATTAAACTGTCAATGTGCTTGTACACCCATTATTGACATAACTGCTGTATTTAAACACAAACACTAGGTGTCAGCAGAAACTGAGCAAATGTCTAATTTTCAGTCACTGCAGGATTACTCATTTCTAATTATGCAACATAAGACAAACTCAGGTGGGAGCTGCAAATTAATTTAGCAAGCAACAAGTGTAGAAAGGGTATTGTTCACTAAAGGTAGTCCTGCATGCTATAGTACCTGGGTGCCAAAGCCTGCCATGCTGTAGGGGCGTGGGCGGGGCTGTGCTAGGCTTTGCGCCAGCAGTCGGGCAGTCAGGCCATAGTCCGGTGTGGGCACTGATGCATCATTCTCCAACAAGTTCCCTGTGCTGCTACTTTTACCATGGTGCAGGCTGGAAGGATAGGAAAACAGCGGCCTCAGACTTGTTCTCATTCGGACTCATGCAGGTAGCACAATGTTTATGACAAATGCCACATACTTTACTCTGAGCTTCTCACTGTCACTGTCAGGAAGCACACGCGTGTAGGAGAACGGGAACCAGCCACGCCTGAGAAAAGAGCAGACCTTGTTAAATGTATACTCTACTGTTGCCGCTCCTAAATGTGGGACAAATATTTACTTTATTTTACAGTTTGGATTCAGGCAAAACAGAATAAATGAATACATTACTTACATCTTGTTTTTCTCGTTCTCCCCATAGTGCCAGCCATCACGGGCTTCAGGCACTAGCAGGGTGATGACATCTCCCTCAGAGAAACTAAGCAGGGTGCTGTTGTCACCTGCAGCATGGGAGAAGATGGCCTGGACACGGGAGCGCCCATTCTTTTCCAGTCCTGCTGCCATTGAACTGGACCTAGGCAGGGTCCGTGTCTCCCCTGTTGGGGTTTATGGGCAGAGATAAAGGTGAGAGACATGATTAAAATCAATAAGTGTTCACAAACTTCTGGAGTGACTTGAGACTGCTGTGCTAACTCGAGGTAACAATTCTTAGGCAGTCAACAGCCGGACATACTGAATTTAGCAGCTTTTAAAATGTGCATGTTATAGAATTCTGTACCAGAAGATAAACTTAATTTGGTATATTATCATAAACTAACTGCAAAGACTCTCCTGGTACAATCTTGGTATAATCATTCAATAATTCTTTTCAACCCAATGATCAAAACTGAGTTTGGAAGATGATGTTTTACTGTTATGGCAACCATATGTACAATGTTAAATTATAACAGCTTACTGATGGGAGAGGTTTTGATGCTCAAATATTCTGCTTGTTTTCTTCTTTCTACAGTTGGACAATTTCATTCAATTTCAGAAGTGTGTTGACAGCATCTTACCCACTGGGTTTTTATTCTTGGCGGGGGCAGGCCTGCGGACAGGGAGGGTGTTGGAGTAGACGTCGCTGACCTGTCTCTGGGGCTGGGCCTGGGGCTGTCCCTGTGCCTGGGTCGAAGGGGATGAAGGCCTGACTTGAGAAATAGACATTGTTCCCTCATCTGCCCAATATTCCTCTCCTTGGACTCCTGTTGTCCCATTGACCATGGACATACCATCAGGGCCCATCAGCCTCTGAAAGCAGACATGGATTAAGTAAGAACAGTAAAAAAAGAAGAAAAAAAGGCTTTTCTTGTGGAAGTCTGTCGCAGCATTGACTTGACCAATTTTTATTTTTTTTTGGATTAAGATGAAGTTTGGTATGTTTGGAATAGCACTGGATCTGTAGGCATACAAAATAAATTTTCCAAATTCAAAGTGACTGATGTTTTAAGCCTCGTAAGTTCATCTAAGTTTACTTTGTTGCTACGCTGCATGGAATGAAGACTTTTAACAGCTCATTAACTTGAGCGCCATCTTTAAAGTGAGACTAGAGAGAGATGTTTGTTCACTTTGCTTCCTTACGGAGGGCCAAAACCACATGAGCTGACATAAAGAGAGCGATGTTAGCTCTTACACAGTGGTGCCCCTGAGTAAATGAAGTGAAGAAATTAAATAGTTCAGTTTTTTCCAGAAAAAACAAGCCTAAGTTCTGTGTAAAATGCCATCAATCCTAAATCTTTGACATCATATCCAAGATTTAACTTACAGCAGTAACATTAAAATCACTATCTCTGGGGGGTGCACTGTGGCATGGGCAGAAGATTCTTTGAGTCCTGTGTGTTTTAGGGGCTCTGGGGGTTTTGGAAGCCAGATAAAAGCTTAGTGTTGGTCTTTGTGCTCCTCTAGGCCTTTGTCACTGGGAGGTTCTTGGTCTGAACAATGCTGACATGTGTAGTGCGTGTCAAAGCATTCACGGGAATGCAAGGACTCAAAGGTTTCCCAGCATAAAATTGCATTTTAAAGAGATCAGTGTCACTCACTTACACAATAACAACTGTGTTATGAACATTAATAAATGCAAACATTAAAAATTTAAACAGACATTTCCTGAACTTACCGCTGGGTGTCCAAGACCACTACCCATAAAGACAGCCAACTCTGGGGGCACAGGAAGCGGCTGTGCCCCTGGAATGGGGTCTGAAATGACCAGATTGGATTTGGAGGTATGCAGAGGACTTGCGCCCCCAAGGGCAGCAGAGCCCATCTGCTGGGCCAGGAGCATGGCCCTCTCTGGGAGCTTGTTTGGGTCTGAGCAGGCTTGTTGCCACACCGGGATCTTCTGGGTCAGAAGGTCTTTACCCTGAAAAGAGGAAGAAGCGATTGAGGGGAAAAAACACATTCAGGGTTAAAAGAAGAGAGACTGCTGTGTCTGCAGTGTCACCAGAGAAAAAGAGCTCAGCTTAGCAATTTCTTTACTCTTTCAGTTTTGTTCCTATTTTCAAAAGAAAACGTTCAGTCCTCAATGATATTTCCTCACCGAACATCCTTGACCGCTGCCCTTTGTGCAGCTTTCATAATGTGTTGCGTGGGCTCACATACAACCATGCTACCCACTGCAACATCTCACAGCCTGTGGACACGGCTGTTCTTTTAAAAACTACTGAAACACAGTTGAACCGAAATCATGCTTGTATGTTTGTACAGTTCTCACATACTCACACACACACACACACACACACACACACTGTGTTTTGTCAATGTGTATGAACCAATCTGTAGCTCTCATCATCTCTTTTTTCTCTGTGTTACACACAGGCAAACACACATTAGAAACCCTCTGGGAGAGGGTTCTTCAGTTTGCTGAAGGTGAATTCTTCCCACGCACACCCCCATCCTGATTAATGACTAGACTCCATGTTGGAAAAAAGCAGCAGGAGCATAGCTGGTGCGCGCGCGCACACACACACACACACACACACACACACACACACACACACACACACACACACACAGTCCTCCAGCCACATCTTCAGGCTGGCAGTTTACACCCACCAGTATTCCCTGGAGACAGATGTACTCCATTACACATGAATTTGATATTCTTGAAAAATGGATAGGCTTGTATTTGGAGTTTACACACAGAGACACACACAAACACACACACACACACTTACTGCATAAATATATAAACTGACTAAATCCTGCTAAATAACAACTCCCAGCTATCTTTGATTGCATGATACAAGGGGATATTAGTTTGGATTCAAAGGTTCTTTGCTTCAAATGTCAGCAGCAATGTAAAAAAAATAAGACCCAGTTAAAAAATTCTCTAGTGACTGCTGTTGTAAACAATATGGATAAAAGGCAGTCTGTAATTTATTTCAATCAATCTTACTCTAGATTTAGCTTTTGAATGCATTTTCCTATTAGCCTTTAATGAACTGAAAAAGTGAAGCAGCTCTCCACGTAGAAAAAGGCAACCAGATGCATGCAGGTGCACTGATGAATTACAGTTTCATATATGCCCATCAGCTTGGCAAAGTCTACAGTGTTTATTAATTTTTTTAAAATGAAGAGGTCTCTAGGAGCAGTCAAACCAAATGTGATGTTGAATTATACATACAAGTTTACTCTTTCTGCTGAACAGTGGTTACTTAGAATAATAATAAACTTAGAATGACTGAGATAACAGATGGGGAGTAGCTGCCTAGAATCAACACGCTGCTACAAAGGGCATACATTAAGTTTTAGATACTAACTTTAAAAGCTTTGGCCAGATAATACAGACAACATGTTTCAGATTATCTAAACAATATTAGTGTTCAAAACAAGCTAGGCTCCACAAGTTTCTGAGGTGCTTATGGGGCTGAATCCATTCATAGTCACATTCACACTAATGACCAATTTAGAATCACCAATTAAACTAATGTGCATGATTTTGGACTGAAGGGTGTGATGTGATAACTGGCCTTACCTTGCCATGGTAGGCACTGCTGTTCTTAGCAACAGCACACTGGCGGTCGACCAGGAAGCAGTACCTGCGACGCTCCTCAGACAAGGCTGTCTTGTATCCATCAGCGATGAAGGTGTCCAGCTCAGTCTGCTTACTGCTGATTGTCTCCACATACTGAAGGAGAAAACACAAGGAGAAGGACAATTAGTAGGCAGGACATTTTGACCCCTATGGATTTGCACAAAAGGGTTCCCAAACATGCCTTTGTTTCTGCCAAAAAAAGCCTGTGGATTGACTTTCCATTATTGCTACAGCAATTTATAATTTATTGGCCTTCAATAAGGAAGGATGCTTCATAGCTCTTGTTATTAAAAGGGGGGGGAAAAGCCAAAAGTCATATTTTGCATTTAATAAGTAACGCCAATGGCCATGAAGATCTAACAAGAAAGGGGTCCTTGCCGCTGGCTAACACTAGCTGTATTTTTTATTTTTTTAAATAACACCCTGCTTCACATTCATGCAATTACACACATTCATACCAAGGAGCTGCTCAGTGCTGCACAATCTTGTGCTGTCAATCACTTCACAGCTCCACTGGAGCAATTAGGGGTTAAGTGCACCTTGGCAGTAATAGTTGTGCAAGGAGAGAGCCTTACTCAGTAACTTTCTCTGGCAAGATTTTCCCTGCCGAGTGTTATCGAGGCACAGCAATTATGACTGAAGATCCTGCAGTGTGGAGGAGGAACTGCTCACAAAGACCCACTAATCCATTTTACATATTGGACAGTAACAAATAACAGTTGTGTTAATGTCTGTATAAGAGTGAGTAATGGTAAAACAGCAGGAGGGAGAGATCCCAAGCTTTAAGTCTGTGTTAGGATGAACTCTGTAAACTGGGAAATGTCAGTGGGGAATGTCTCTCCAAATTCACTGACAACACACACTCGCACGTACACCAAAGGATCCTTGAAGAGGAAGGGTGGCATTTAGGTGTTTTTGTGACCATGTTCTTCCAAAGCTTGTTTACAACAGAGTTTGCATACGACAGCTAAAAGTTTTACAGACTAGTCTAAAAGTAGGTCACATGAGTCAACTTTCATGGCTTTAATACTGTAACATCTCCTGATAAACACTGACCTAGAAGAGAGTGTTATATTTACTTGCAGTGATTTTTAACTAGACTGAAAGCTGTGGTTTTTCATTGCATTCACTGCAAGTTTACTTAAATCAGGTTATCTGTGGTAAACATAAATACACTACAGATATATCTTAAAAAATGAGGACAATGCACATTATTTACATGAGCACTTAGGTCTATGATGGAAAGATGAAAATATAGTCTGGATCAAATATAACAGACTTTCAGCTGCTCCCTTGTCATGAGGGGTCAGCACAGTGGGTAGGGCCACATATTTGCTTTGACAGATTTTTACACCAGATGCCCTTCCTAAGGCAACCTCCGTGGGATTTGTGTTCCCTTCCAGGATTTAACTGGGATCTTTTGTTTGTTAGTGCAGTGGCTTACACATTCACCTATGGAGCCAGTAGTTTGGATCAAAACATGATTCTGGTTATTTGAATCTCACTGGCCAGAAAGAGGAAAACTGTTCATAACTTACAGTGGCTTGCAAAAGTATTCATACCCCTTGAACTTTTCCATATTTTGTCACATTACAACCACGAACAAATATATTTTACTGGAATTTAATGTGAAAGACCAACACAAAGTGGTATACAATTGTGAAGTGGAAAGAAAATTATACAGGATTCAAAACATTTTTTACAAATAGAAAACTGAAAAGTGTGGTGAGCAAAAGTATTGAGCCCCCCTGAGTCAATACTTTGTGGAACCACCTTTTGCTGCAATTACAGCTGCAAGTCTTTTAGGGTATGTCTCCACCAACTTTACACATCTAGTGACTGAAATTTTTGCCCATTCTTCTTTGTAAAACAGCTCAAGCTCAGTCAGATCAGATAGAGAGCGTTTGTGAACAGCAGTTTTCAGATTTTGCCACAAATTCTTGATTGGGTTTAGCTCTGGACTTTGACTGGGCCATTCTAACACATGAATATGTTTTCTTTTAAACCATTCCTTTGTAGCCCTGGCTTTATGTTTAGGGTCGTTGTCCTGCTGGAAGGTGAACCTCTGCCTCAGTCTCAAGTCTTTTGCAGACTCCAACAGGTTTTTTTCCAAGATTGCCCTGTATTTGGCGCCATCCATCTTCCCATCAACTCTGACCAAATTCCCTGTCCCTGCTGAAGTGAAGCAGCCCCAGAGCATGATGCAGCCACCACCATATTTGACAGTGGGGATGGTTTGTTCAGAGTGATTTGCAGTGTTAATTCTCCACCACACATAGTGTTTTGCATTTTGGCCAAAAAGTTCAATTTTGGCCTCATCTGACCAAAGCACCTTGTTCCACATGTTTGCTGTGTCCCCAACTTGGCTTCTGGCAAACTGCAAATGGGACTTTTTATCGTTTTCTTTTAACAATGGCCTTCTTCTTGCCACTCTTCCATAAAGGCCACATTTGTGCAGTGCATGACTAATAGTTGTCCTGTGGACAGATTCCCCCACCTGAGCTGTGGATCTCTGCATTTTGTCCAGAGTCACCGTGGGCCTCTTGGCTGCATCTCTGATCAGTGCTCTCCTTGTTCGGCCTGTAAGTTTAGGTAGACGGCCTTGTCTTGGTAGGTTTACAGTTGTGCCATACTCTTTCCATTTCCGGATAATGGGTTGAACAGTGCTCCATGAGATGTTCAAATCTTGGGAAATCTTTTTATAGCCTAAGCCTGCTTTAAACTTCTCCACAACCTTATTCCTGACCTGTCTGGTGTGTTCTTTGGACTTCATGATGCTGTTTACTCCCCAATATTCCCTTAACCAACCTCTGAGGCCGTCACGGAGCAGCTGTATTTGTACTGAGATTAGATTACACACAGGTGGACTCTTTTTAGTCATTAGCAGTCATCAGGCAACTTCTGAATGCAAGTGGTTGCACTCAGAGAAAAGGGGGCTGAATACTTTTGCACACCGCACTTTTCAGTTTTTTATTTGTAAAAAATGTTTTGAATCATGTATAATTTTCTTTCCACTTCACAATTGTATACCACTTTGTGTTGGTCTTTCACATTAAATTCCAGTGAAATATATTTATGTTTGCGGTTGTAATGTGACAAAATATGGAAAAGTTCAAGGGGTATGAATACTTTTGCAAGCCACTGTATATTGCTTCTGCAGTGTGATTAATAGATCCAAAATTCAGTGTTCTTAATTAAAGTACAGTTTAGAAAGTTCCAAATTTTATCCCATTAAGACTGTCGAAATTTAGCAAGTTCCTCCCTGTGGGCAAATCTAAGATCCTATGGTGATGCCACACAGTGCAGATGTGTATTTCATTGAGTAACCACCAGAGCACACTGCTTCCCTACTGCCAACAGCCGAGATGACACTTCATTGTAATTCTGAGTGTGTAGGAATATTTAAAGTGGCTAAATGACACTGAACACAAACATTTTGAAATATATGCATCCATCCATTTTCTTCCACTTATCTAATTCAGGTTTGAGAGCTGGGGCTGTCATAGGGCAAGAAGCAGAGTACAGGTTGCCAGTCTATCACAGGGCTAGCACAGAAAGACAGACAACCATTCACACTCACTTTCACACCCACAGCCAATTTATAATTACCCTAACATGCACATCTATCGACTGTGGGAGGAAGCTGGTGTGCCCGGAGAGAACCCATCCAGGCACAGGGAGAACATGCAAACGCCACACAAAAAGGTGGATTTGAACCTGGGACTGTCTTGTTGTGAGCAAACAGTGCTAACCCCATTTTGAGAACTATGTTTTTGCATTTGCACTGGAAGAAATTCACCTACACCATTACATAAATCAATGGAGCAAAGTTGCAAATCAAGCAAGGGAAGGGTGGAAGAATGATGAACACATTTGAGTGTACTGAGAGGCTCTTATTTCATTCTTTTACTACATTTTAATTTCAGATTAAGGGGCATTCTTCCTCCCATCTGTTGCTTTCTTATTAAAGATTGCTATTTTGTTTTGGTATGAGTCATACTCTACAGTGCAGAGAGAATAAAGAGAGGAGGACGGAAGCAATAGAGAAATAAACCATTGTCTACCCCATAGGTAGACAATTCGGCTGCTAACACGTGTAAATGGGTCTTTGGTGGTATCAAAATGATCATTTAAAGAACCGCTCCTCTTTTTCTTCTTGTCTCTCGGCTGGAGTGACCCTTTTTGTTTCTGCAGTCTGTGACTCACAGTCTGATAGCCTTTCTAGCACTTCTAAGCAGAGCTAATAGGAGCAGCTCAACCAGTGTGCCCTCTCCACACGTCAAATTCACAAGCCCCAAATTCTCAATCATTCAAAAGGTCACCAAAGTAACCCAAGACAATGAGTGCAGTGGAAAGAGCCTAGGCAAACACCAGCCACGATTATAGCTCAGGGACCTCAGGTTACATCATAGCTGGAATGACTTGTTTTTCAAAGGTTATGAACATGAATGGAACCTGCTACAAGTTAGTGCAGTTCTTACATTCAGACTTCAGTTGATTAGCATAACTGCCTCTCTTTCTGCATGTCTCTTTACACTGACATATTCAGGACAAAATCCTAATACGACAGCAAAGAAAACTGCATGTGACAATCGCACGGTGTACCAACACAGTTTCTCATAATTGCATGCAATGTAGAGGGAGGAGCGTTCACATCCTTCTAAAGCGAAGAAAGCACTAAGGTTCAAAACATCAAGAATGTTTCTACTCTGTTTATTCCTGTGGGGATTCAAGAGCATCTCATTGCACAGTTCAGAGCTGCTTAGGTTTGCTCTTCTGTTGCTTCATCATCAGCACTCTTTGGATTCAAGAATTGTATTGTATTGCTCCAGTACATAATGGAAGGCACGTACACGTACAGTGTCTTTGTCAGAGCTCATCTTGTGCCTGCATACGTCACCAACACCTTTTTTCTAGCTGTGCATGAATGTGAATGAATGTACCCACAATTCCAGGTTGGAATCCCTTTTCATTTTTTAATGACACAAAGCCAAAGAAGCCCAGAGCTTATCAAAAATCTAATGACATTAATTCTTAATCATGAACTCCATCTGTCTCTGACTGTCTGGGCTCTTATTAACAGCCTCTACAGAGTAAAGGGGTTTATCTAGATGAAACACCTTTCTATAGTACCTTTGTCCCCTCCAATGAACTACATAATGAACTGATTAGCATTCTAGCAGGCTTTGACCACTGAAGGCAAGAGAGAATAGGGAGGGGAGGAAATACAAAAGGGACATATAGTGAAGTGGAGAGACAGCGAAGTTAGAGAGGAGGGAGAGAGCAGTGGAGACGATCAATAAGTTTGGCCGTGTCTGTTGCCAGACTGTGCTCAGACATTCTTTACTTTTTAATGAAAATTGAGGCCATAAAAAATGAAAATTTAGTGCCTCTCGTCTGCTAAAATAACACAGATGTGGCTTAGGAGAAGGAAATGCTGAGTTCATCCTAGCAACTTTTATTTGTATTTTCTCAGCTGCTTGAGAAAGAACCATTTTCTATCTGCACAAAGTAAACTGCAGACTTTATATCTGCAGCCGGTCACTATCTATCTCTTTCTAGGTGGATGGTTGTCATTGTGCTGCACAGGTCTTGTGGGGGTGCGGGTCTCTTTCCCTCTCTGTGTGTCGTCTTCCCTGCGGGGCTCACGCACAGACGAGCTGCCTTTTCTCTCACACGCCCACAGACATGATATGATCAGTGAGAGTAAGCAGGTTGAAAATGAGAAAGGGAGATTGATTTTTTCTTTTTTTCTGCTAACTTGCTGAACATTATAGGTCCAGAGCTTTTACAGTAATACAAATGCAGAAGAAGCACGTCACTTCGCTATGTCCAATATGCAATTTTTTTTTTAGTTGTTGTTGTTTTTTACTGGTAGTAGCTCTGTGATGTTGGTCAGTGATGTTGGTCATTTGCCCAATTACTATGGCAACTATTTTGCTCTTGAAAAGCCATTAATAAAAATAAAAAAAAGAGCTTTTTTATTTGTTCCCTGTGGGTAAGCTGTTTTAATGCCCCCAGGGGTCTTTTGTAATCCTTCAAGACAACGTTTAAATTACATTACAACTCAGAAGGCTATAATAAAGCTACACTGTCAGTAGCATGTAAACATACAAGCATGCGGGGGGGGTCATTTATATTGATTGCACATCTACTTGTTTATTTTTTAACAACTGTTGATTGCAGTGCAGTTGCTGTTTATCAAATCAAACTATACCATGGGAACCTTACCAAAAGTCTAATTATGTAGCACATACTTCAGGTAGCCAGATACATGTAGCAACTTGCCATCCTTAGCTGAGCTCTACTGGTGTGGCGCCCTCAAGCAGCCCTCCCAATTCAAGCTGCGGCCTGAACAAAACTGGACTGCCACACACTGCGCGGTTTGATGCTTTATGATGACACTTGAGACAGCATCTCTTCATGACACGCCTGACACTGTGGAACAAACTCAATGCGACATCGCAGTCAGATCAATCCAGCACTGCCATACTGCTCCAGACAGGATAGGGCGAATGTGTGACTAAGTGCGTGTCACAGCATGTAAGCTGATCAGACAGAGGAGGAGCCTCATCTTCAAGAAACTGAGAGGCAAAGGAATGTTTTTATACCCACAAAACTCTGGAAAACAGTACCATGCTTAAGTGAGGGTAGAATCTTTTTTTTTTTCTGGCCAAGCCATCGATCTGATTCTGTCATGGACAGCTACACTTCATGGCAAGATCAACAGTGCAGTAATTACCATGCAAGTCTTGACCTGCTAGTTTGACATTTTTGCCTCCATCCCCCCAAGTTTCCAGTGAAATCCTCGAGAAGGAACAGCAATCACACTGTTGACATTCTCTGCTGTGTCATTTTTCTCAGTTTGATAGTGACACTGGCTAAAGGACTAAACAAATAAACATGCAGACAGCATTAGAATGAAGCCTGACAATGAGAAAAGAAGTGCCTTTGCATTTGTGTCTATGTAAGGAGCATGTTTTTCACTGTTAAGTAGGTGGTCAAGTGATTGAAAAATAACAATGAAAGGTAACTAATTAAGTTATGTCTAACAGCAAAGAATCTTTTCAACTTGTCAACATTCATTTCACCTGAAGGACTCCCACATATGCTGTTTTGCTATGTAAAGAATCACGAAAAGAATGTAAACATTGCTTTGATCTCATTGTGGTTCCACTTTCTGTAAGACACATAAACATTTGAGTCATAATTGTCTACAGTTTGATTCCTTCAGATTTCAAAAAAAAAAACATTTTCTTTTAAGCAATGATTAAACATTTGATCACTGTGCCATAGCATGATCTAAGATAAGTACAGTAAATGATGTGTTTCTAATAACTTTACAAACTAGATAGTGCTGTGCAAAAGTCTCGAGCCACTCAACATGGTCTTGAGCAATAGTTCTCAGGCTTTCTGAAGGTCTTTCAAAGTTTTTCTTTGGACATCGGCTGCTTTCTCACTCATTTTCAGTCCAATCTTTGTACCTTACAATTGTCAGTTTTCTTTTTTTGGTTTGTTTTTGTATCAAGCCATTCAACAGTGACATATGAATCATTCAAACATAAAAAAGCAATCAGGAGAAAATTACAACAGTGAGTGTCTACAGCCATCTGCAAAACACAATGGATGCTGTGTCAAGGTTTGGGTCTGAATGCAGGAATGCAGAGAAGTACCATCAGATTCTGATCCACCGTGCAATACTATCTGGAAAGTGTCTGACTGGCAACAGCTTTATTTTTCAGCATGATAATGATCCCAAACACACTACAAATTACAGTAAAAGCATACCTGGATAGAAAAACACACAATTGAACACTGTCAGTCATGGACTGGCCTCCCCAGAGCCCAGAGCTCAACATTACTGACATGTTGTGGGATCATCTTGACAGAGAACAGAACAAAAGCCAGCCAACATCCAAAGAGGAGCTTTAAATGTCCTTCAAGAAGCCTGGAGAACTATTCCTGAAGACTGCTTAAAGAAATTACAAGAAAGCTGCCTCAGAGAGTTCAGGCGGTGCTGACGAAATAAAGGTGGTCACACCAAATATTGATATTCAAGCTCATTAGAAATGTACAAACTCTGTTTTTGCCTTATGGACTGTATTTCCATGTGTGTTTGTGCCCATTTCCCATTTCCCAGAAAAATCTAAAGAAATGAGAGTTTTTTTAAAAGACTTTTTGCACTATGCTGTAGTTACAGTAATTATTTCATTAAGCAACTAGAAAACTGTAAACATTTCGGCAAATAATGTAGTTGGATAGCATTCGGCTATGAATTCATTTGTTGAAACGTCAGCGTTTTAAGTCCAATATCCTCAGATTTTTGCCATCTTATCTGGCCCACCTTTGATAATTGAGTCATCTATTTTGTGTTGCATGTGCAGGCTGCGCTTTTAGTCATCCCATTAAAACTCTGATCAAAGCCTTGTGCTGAATAAAGTGCACAGGCCTTCAGTACATAAATTACTGTAGTTATTTCCCCATGCATGTTTTCGTCAAAGTGCTTGTCGTATGTGTCTAGATGTAATAAGGATTGTGAAGGGTGCACGATTCATGATCAAACCCACTATTTGCCTTCCCACTCAGGACACCTTGTTACCACCGCCTCCACCCGCATCCTGGCTGTTTTAAATGTTCTCTTTACTCTATGAAGAATAAAGTCATTATTTTCACCAAGACTCATAAATCTCAAATCCAACTGTCACCCACATCCATGCAAACTCTGCTAAAACTAGACACGGCAGTACATCCGACTTGAGGAGCTCAAGATTTGGTTTGTTATTTTTAAATTTTGTCCCTGTGATTTCTGTTGTTCTGAATGGTTATATCAGGTAGTTTTATTGTAATTATTGTACTTGTTTGAAGAAGTGCTATCCTTTATGCAAAAACCCACAAAGAGGCTCACCTGTATCTCTTTTTCTCCATACTTTGAGGGGTTCTTGCTGCCCTGGCTCTTCCTGCGCAGCTTCTTTAGTTCAGCTTGGCACTTCTCCAGACTCTCCCCTTTGCTCTTATGTTCCATCTGGTATTTCTTCAGGGCAGCCTACCGTGGGGCAGCAAGTGGTGCACAAAAACACGAAATTAGACTTCCTAAAACAGGACTGCAAATTAAATAGTCTGGGTGGGGAAAAAAAAACAGAAATAAATGAGGCAAATAACAGGAATGAAAACCATTTCGCAAAGGTTTTTATGCAAGTTTGAAGCTCAGGAAAAAAAAAAAAACCTTCTTGGGTCTTGAAACTTGTTTCTGCTTTGTAATACACCAGAAAATTCTTTTAGTGTGGTACTGAGGCTGGAACACAGGATTATTTGAAAATGTCCAAAAGCAATCTTTTTTAATGAACTCAATTCATATGATCATTTATAAGCTCCATGATTGCTTTCTATTTGTCCTTCTGGAGTGATTTAACATCTGCACAGCCTGTGATTGTGTCTCTTAAAGCATCCACTGCATCTGAGTACTTCTCTCAACCTGGGCTCAAATGGATTTTCATAGTGTACTGAACCAAGCAAAAAAAAAAAAAAAAAAGCAATTTCCTACAATGTAAAACAATGTATGGTTGGATGTAAAATTCTAAAGCTATTCATTTATCTTTTTACCAAAAGCTTATTTATTTGATAAATGCAATTTGCTTATTTATTCATTTATGAAAAAAACAACTTTGGTTCCAGGCTTTACCAGCTCTGTTGCTATAGAAACAGTGTCTAGTGTGACAAAGCTCATGTGGTTTCAGTACACGGCAAAATTGGAGAGATCATGCACGCGGGTTCAACACCCACATTTGCATACTCTAAGTCGCTGAAGATGCAGGTAGCACATTCGAGGTATTCTGAGAAGGCACAGAAAGGAAGCTGCTGTTGTCACGAGGAATGTAACGGTATGAGACATGCCATCTTTCAATTTTAAAGATGAGAAATTGGTGGCATTAGTTCTACTGGTCTGAGCTTGACTGAAAACCTGTAAACAGCACCGACCTTCTCAACACCACACTTAAAAAATATATAAAAATAAATAAAAATGACTGCAATTTTTTTGACTACTGCTACATAGCTTTCAACATCAGAATCCTCTGTGCATGTGCACAGGTATCCCGTTTGTAACCCAATAACAATGAATGACCCATCCTTTCGTTCCCCTAGTCTTTCTAGCAGTGCAAACACCATTTGCCGCTCCTGCTATTGACATGTAATTTAACTCCTAGGAGCTGTGATTCTATTGTGAACAATGTTCAGCACATAAATCATAGCAATGAGTAGAAACAGAACAATTGACTATTAAGTAAGTTTGCCCTGCAGGGTATATAAAGTAATATTCCAAGCATCCTTTTAAATGAGCTGAAATGTACCTCCTAATTAAAGCTAAAGCCAATACACTTTAATTCATTTACTACACAACTATTAGTCATGGGATACTATTCCAGACAGATAGCTAGTGTGTGTGCGCAAAGCAGATTAGAAACAGAGGGATCAGTTGGTGAACTTCGGTACACATTGAGAATGTGACCCTTGTTTTAGAAGGCTGATTTGTAGGGATGCTGCTCTTTATTGGTATAGTAATCTATTTGCTTTTTGTAATTCAAAACGATGCCCAAATTCTGACTCTTTGTGTAATGAATAAGCAACTGTTGTAAACTCAGCACAAATCATTATGTCACACAATACTACGAGCAAAATAGAAGGAGAAGAGACAGAAATGCACCAGAGGGAACGCTCCAGTCAGGAAAAGAAAAGAAAGCACACTTTCCTTTGAGTCTTTCTGAACTCAGTCAAAGTTTCTGATTATTATTTCAAGAAGCCAGAAGCAAAGCGATCGCTATTATCACTGCAGCAGATCTGTAAGATATTCATATTAAGTAATGGTTGTTAAAAGCTCAGAGAAACACCCAGATCTAAATGTCAGAAACCACAGAAGTATGAGAAATGAGTAGATACCCCCCCCCCACATACACACACACACACACATTTAATTTTAAAAAGCAATATTATGTAAGGAGTGTGTGTGAGTGAGTAGCTAAGAGCTGCAGCAGCTCACAACGTGGTCCTTCCAACAATACAATACAATAATGGTAACGTTATCCCATCCCCCAAAACAAGGCACAGCAGTACTGCTCTACACTCAGGCTGCAACCCACTCATTCTAAAGATATCACATGTAGACCAGCTTCACAGTGCTTACACACAAACACACTCCGGGAGGGGTTTATTATAATCAGTCTACCCTTGATGAGGTGAGTAGAATTAAATGTTATTTCAAAACATCTCTTTTCCCAAACGAACCCTTTAATTGTCTCAGACTTCGAACCAGTTCCGAACACACACAGCTTTACCTCCATCTCTGTAATCACTTTAGTCGAATCAAGCTTAACTAATTTGATGCCACATTACATGGACTGTTATAATAAGCTCAAATATGGAGTGCACTTGTGAAGCGTTACTCTCCTCTGGATTTGGAAGCATGAGCTACAGATACTCACAGTCAAATAACGAGCATCCAGCTCCACCTTCTTCTCGAGCTCAGAGAGAAGCTCATTGTGGAAGGATTTAAGCTGGGGAAACAAAAGCACACAACATTTAAGTAAACACGAGGATACGTTTGTGGTAAGTGAGATAACTCAAAGTAACACTGTTGTCCTGTAATGCCAATTTAACTTAATATTGAAATGGTTCAGAAAATGGGAATTTAGGTATAGCTCTGCCAGTACCCTATATATGCATTAGTTTACAATGGTGCTGCCAAGAAATTTGGAATGAAATTTTTAAAATGTTCATATAGCCAAATGTAATGACAACTTATTTAACAAATTAAAAGTTTAAAAAATTCCTGCAACATTCAAAAGAAAGAAAAAATGGACAGGAGTAGCAGGACTGTGAATTTAAAGAAAAAAACCCCACTTATGTTAGATTGGGGAAAAAAAGAGCAACTGGGAGAATCTTTGGGAAGTAAAGAAAATGCACATGGGACACGTCATATTTGTGGGCCAGTTAATGCTGAATATCATATCCAGGTTTTGGAGCAATATATGCTGCCATCCAGATGTATTTTTCTGGAAAGGGATCGGCTATTTCAGCAAGAAAAAAAGACAAACCACATTGCTGTGTATTACAACAGCATGCCTCTATACTAAAAGGCAGGACAGTGAATCAGTGGTTAGCACTGTTGCCTCACAGCAAGAGGGGCTGGTGTTCAAACCCAGGTAGGACGTCTCTGTGTCGGGTTTTGCATGCTCTCCCTGTACTTGCACAGGTTATCTCCAGGAGCTCGGGTTTCTCGTGCCATCGGGAAAAACATGCAAGGTGACACTCTAACAAAAGACTCACTTTAAAAAAATAAATAAATAAAAATAAAGATAGTCTGCTACAGTCCATATCTGTCACCTTTAAAAACATTTGATGGGTTAGAGAATGACAAAGGAGACTCCAAACTCTTATCCATCACAAGCAAGAATGAGAAAACTTTATATTTTACTTTTTTTTTGCTCCTTTCTTAGATTGGATTCATGATCTGGATGGTAGGCACAGACGGTCACATACACTCCTGATCAAAATCTTAAGACCAGTTAAAAAACTGCAAGAATTTGCATTTTGCACTATTGGATCTTAAGAAGGTTCTAAGTAGAGCTTCACAATGCTAAAAGAAGAACTCGGTGCAAGAGACAAAAACTTTTGAGCAGGGAATCTTTTGAAAACTGCATTTACACTCAAACATGATTTTTTCAGCTGATCAAAAGTTTAAGACCATAGTTCAAAACCACCCCCAAAACAGAAATCAAAGTGTCAAAAAAAGGACTCAGTAATGAGTAGCTCCACCATTCTTGATGATCACTTCAAACAATCGTTTAGGCATGCTTGATGCCAGTGTTTCCAGGAGGCTAGTGGGAACGTTGCTCCAAGTGTTGAAGATGGCTTCACAAAGAGCATCCACTGTCTGGAACTGATGTCCATTTTTGTAAACTTCCCTTGCCATCCATCCCCAAATGTTCTCAATCGGATTTAGATCAGGGGAACATGCAGGATGGTCCAAAAGAGTGATGTTATTCTCCTGGAAGAACTCCTTTGTCAGGCGGGCATTGTGAACTGCAGCATTGTCCTGTTGAAAAACCCATTACCACACAGACGAGGGCCCTCAGTCATGAGGGATGCCCGCTGCAACATCTCCACATAGCCAACTGCTGTTAAATTTTTTCTCATCAGAGAAGACAAGTTCCACCTTTCAGTGTCCCATGTTTGGTGCACCCTTGCAAATTGCAAACAGGCAATTTTGTGAAGACGTTTTTTCTTTCTGAAGCCCTTCCCTCGCAGATGCCGTCTTATTGGGCTGCAGCAGCACCAGTAATGGCCTTAATTTGAGTAGAGGATTGTCCCATGTGAAAATGACACAGAATCCAGATTTTTGCACAGCTTTTGGCTTTTAAAGGCTATGGTCTTAAACTTTTGATCAATTGAAAAAATCATGTATGAGTGTAAATGCAGTTTTCAAAAAATTCCCTGCTCAAAAGTTTTTGTCTCTTGCGCCGATTTCTTCTTTTAGCATTGTGAAGCTCTACTTAGAACCTTCTTAAGATCCAATAGTGCAAAATGCAAATTCTTGCAATTTTTTAACTGGTCTTAAGATTTTGATCAGGAGTGTTTATGCATATCAGGGGGGCACAGAATCAAGAAAGCCTGTCCAATAAATAAATAAATCAGCCTATGACATGAGGCTGGTGAGTGCCAAAGTGAACTTGAAGTGCTAAAGCTCCAGGGCACACACATGAATGTGGCACCTTTGTCCATTATTTTTATGTGTTAGGTGCACAGCAGTAACCAATGGATAATCCAGCAAAGAAGAAAATTACCCAGAATGCCATACAGCTCAATTGACTGACTCGACACCTCCTGTGTTAGCAATTTGGATTATATAGGCTCAGCATGCCTGTTCATTCAATACCAGTTTATGTTCATTTAACATCATTTTGTTCCATAAAGTCAATAGCTCAGGGCAAACTTTGTTTCAAAGTGTTTCAGGAGCAGAGCAACACAGCCAAATTAAAATGCATTCTTTTTGTAATAACTTGGTTGATCTACTGTTAAAAGATTTCATTTGTAACCATACAGTGTTGTGCGGCACAGTTAGGAACCTTTTGAGCTCAAAATACGAACCATCTCCTCTAGCTGCACTTGGATCTGTCTGTGGACCTCTGCCATCTGGAACAGCACATCCCCTACACAGAGGGAAACAGAGAGAATGAAAGAAACACATCAACAGTGCTCTACAATATAAGCAGAAAATAGAGAGAACAGAAAACCACGGGGGGGGGGGCTTTGAAAAAAGAAAGAAAGAGATTAAACAAGGAAAACAACAGAGAAAAACAGAGACCCCAACTTGCAAAGCCCATGCAGTAGCAACACAAGAGACACAAACATACAGGACAAGTGATTTGTAACTGGGATGATGAAGAATGTGATGAAAGTTTGTTTTTGGCCCAAGATAGCAGAAAATGGAGGCAGACAACCGAGATCAAGTGATGGGGAAAAATGAAAAAGAAAATGAAGTGAAAAAACAAAAGCTGGGAGGAAGCAAAAGGCTTAGATTAAATTCTAGTTGTTCATGGGTATAACTACTGGTGTCTTCTAGAGATCAAACATACTGCCTTTCTTTCTTTGATTACTAGGCAGTGTAATTTACAGCAAAAAGAAAAGAAACACCTAAAAGAAAGGTTAAACTTGCCACAGGATAAAGTGGTTAAAAAAAAGCAGCCAAAACATAAACATAAGGTAGGATCATGCAGCTAGTGAGTTTTTAACATTTATATACCTACAGACTGCCGCTTCTGAATGTGCAGTGCATTGTCAAGAAAAGGAATACAAAGAGCAACATTGAGCGAAAGACACACATACAAACATACAAAGACAGGCCTGGTGTAAAGAGAATGTGAGATATACATGTACAGAAAAATGAGACACACATATTTCCTTGACAAGGAGTTCCAAAGCCCCTTTAGCTGTCAAACATGTTACATACTGTATATTTAGGGATCAGTAAATGGCTTTTTAGCATAAGCAACAACATTTATCTTCAATTAAAGTTCTGATTAATTACAAGCATTACTGAAAAAAGTTAAAGATCAGAGTGTGGTTAAAAAAAATGCTATTACTCTGTTTGATGCAGACATTAATGTTTCAACTATCTTATAAAAATGTAAAATATGAACAATAAAGGGCACTTTGATTCCTCTCCCGCTACATCCTCTTTAGAAAGCTGACCTATAAGAGCAGATCTCAACCCACCTCAAAATGCTCCATAAGTAAAAATTGCTACTTGAGCTGAAGAGAATTCAGAACAAACTTTTATTCTCCACCAAAGGGCTTTGGAGTGGTCTCCTTCATGACAAACAGCAAGCGCAATGCAAACCAATGACACTGAAGTGATCATGACAGAGCTGACTTCAACAGTTCAAAGTAAAAAAAAAAACCAAAAAAAAAAAAAAAACCCAAAGTTTACTCAAAGCTGTGAAACTTGAGCTTGGTGTTTAGACCATATGAGGGAAGGAAACTGTAATATGCAATCAGCATTCTGCAGGAAAATTGCTAACAGTAGCAAAATGTGTAATGAATGAAACATTTTTGTAGCACTAGTACTACTACCCCATTTAGCATTTAGAAGCAGCATATAGATGCATATTAAATTCTGCATAATATTCTACACTGTAGCTTGTTAGGAGATAAGGATATGTAGTGTATTTTTGATGTACTGGATTTGCCAGTAATTGTAACTTACTGAAGACTGTAGGGGGGAAAAAATTAAATTCTACTTTTACAATTTTGCTGACCTGCTTATCACCAGAAACCTGTGCGTGCAGCAAAAACAGACATCTTACCAAGATTTTTTTGTTTTTTCACACTATCACTTGCTAAATTCACTGCAATCACCGCCACTATAATGCCTGACGAGCTCATCACCGGAATGCCCTAGACAGCAATGCCTTTTGCTCATGTTGCAACCTGCCTGCTGATTTTGCGCCTCGCAGGAGTTGAGAAGGAGGCCAAAGCATCCTGTCAGTTCCCAGCAGGCCCACTAAGCAGCTTAGAGATACTCATCCCTGATCACAGCCCTTCAGGCTTAGAAACCCTGTCATTCTGCTGGTGGCTTCAACTTGCTGGATCAATTAACTAATGAGTATCCATCACTGTGCTGGCAACATATGTGCACAGACTCACACATGTCATGTATAGTGGCAGTAAAAAGGTAAATTGGGTGTTTGCAAGGAGCCACAAAAATACAAAAATAAATCTGCAAAATGCATCATCTTGTCATATGCAGTTTCATTACTGCAGAATGTACAATGTCAAAGCATATTTAAAGAGAGAGAGAGAGAGAGAGAGAGAGAGAGAGAGAGAGAGAGAGAGAGAGAGAGAGAGAGAGAGAGAGAGAGAGAGAGAGAGAGAAGAGAGAGAAAGAGAGAGAGAGAGAGAGAGAGAGAGAGAGAGAGAGAGAGAGAGAGTACACACGCTGGGGATACAAATTGTTACCATGGCAACTTCAATATCATCACACAAAAACAGTAACAGCAATGTGGGCATCTTTCAATGGCTGTTAACATCAGAGAATTCAATCTAAATAATAAAGGAACAAAATGAGAAAAACAGAATGTGTTTTACACTATTATTGGTTACTACAGAAAACATCTGTCACAGGTGAAAACTTAGTGAGACTTGGTGTAAAGCAACCAGCCTGATAAGGATATTTGCATACTATCAAGGATTGACATGACATAACATGATATGTTGATCACCATACACTCACATACAGATACACACCTACACATGGAATACACAGAAAAACACTGGTAAATAAACTTTCAAGGACCTGTCATTCTAGTATCAATATTTCCCAGCTTACTTGAACCTCGCCTGTGTCCTTGGCTGACAGAAACAATAGTTTCTTTGTTGTGAGGCGAGCTCAGGTTGGTCTGCACCTGCAGCTCTGCAACAAGCAGCCACACGCCTGCCAGCTGAAACCACTGAGTCAGAGAAGGAAGCATGCATTTAGGACTCCTGTGCATGCATATGAACAGACTGTCCCCTGAAGTATGACATCAGCTTGTGTAGATGTATTGACTGCTTGTGTAACAGCAGCCATGATACACCCACACAGGTGGAAATAGAGAAAAAAAAATACTGAATAACAGAATGTGGGCTAACGTGCAGAAAAAATAAAATTAAAAAAGTGGAAGTTTGCAACAAGAGAGACAGAGATGGAGAGAATGGAGGTGGATGGAGAGACACTGAATCACTGCTGAAGGTCAAACCAGATTCACTAAGGGTTGTCATGGAAGCAGGATAATGCGAGGGTCGTTGCCATGGAAGAAGCTACAAGATGAGGAGCAACGCTGGCAAAATGTTGTGTTACAGAACACCGTTGAAAGATCTCCACCCTTACAATCAACTATCATTACATCAGCATATACGTTCTCCTGGGGAGGTGAGTGGTGTGTGTCTCGCCTGGGGAGTCTGTGTAAAGTACAATGCGAGCGTGCACAGTGTGCATGACTAAGCAGGGATGTAAACACCAGCCTACCTGGCAAGCCAAGCCACAAGGGAAACAAACAAGTATGCAGGTACAATGGGACAGCGGTATAATGTGCGAGACACAGATAATAGCTGAGACTCTGGATGGCCCCGTGTGTAGGCTACACATGTATGAGTATACTCTGTGGAACCACAACATATGGGCACAGTTAACAACTAAGGACAGATTATACTTAAAGTTCTTCGAGAGAGAGAGAGAGAACACACACACACACACACACACACACACACACACACACACACACACACACACACTTACTTACTGGTTCTATAAACTCAATGATAAACTCAGTTTGAACTCTTTTCCCTGCTTTGCTCATTCATGTAGCCTCTCACAGGAGAATAGAAAAATACTGATGCATGTATGACACCTGGCTTAAATTAGAAGCTCAGCAATCACAGCTGTCCAACCTACTAGCCTAATATAAGTTTGCCCAGCAATGGTGTCATGCATGTAGGCCAAAATAAAGGCTTAACAGGAGAAATATGTGATTGCTGAAGGGAAGTGAGGCAAAGTGCAGTAATATATACCATAATCTTGACATGAATTCTGAGGAGCAGAGGTAGAGGTATAATCATCTGGCATCACTAAGCCGAAACATTTATTTTTTTGCTACCGGCCTACCAACAATTTATAACAAAAAAATTGTATATTTTCAGTTTCATAACAAACAAACTAAAACAATTATCATGTTGCTGAGGTCATTAAAATCCATACATTGCTACAGGTCACCATCTCATAAAAATAACTTTATGACAACATAAACTTAAATTGTGTGCGGTGCTTGTACAGCTCACAGGGTTAAGTAGGCAACCCAAAAGGCCACTGTGGTGGCCTGGTTTCAAGTCCAACCTGAGCAATTTCCTGTCCCAGGAAAAATTAAAGGAAGTCCTGACATTTGCATTGTCTCCTCTGGGAGTATAAGAGTTACTTGTATTTCTGGTAAACTATGGAAACCTGCGCGATGATGTAAAAGCCTTACACCATGACTTTGAGCACTTCAAAAGCTTTGATTACTACTGCATGACCCCCCCCCCCATCCCGTCCAGCAGCAATAGCTTATAAAAGATTCAATTTGACATGCTCGCAAAATTTACAGGTAGGAATGAGGTAGGAAAAAACAAAACAACAAACGAAATAAAACGGAAAAAAAATGAAGAGTTAGTTTGTGACATACAGATTATGGTACATGTGTTGAATTACATTATTGTGCAAAAGTCTTAAGCCATCCTTTATTTCTTTATTTTGCTAGGAAAAAGGGAAACAGGAGCAACAATTTATTGCAACATGGAAATATACATGGAAATACAGTGCATTAGGCAAAAACTGAGTTTGTGCAGTTCTAATGAGCTTGAAAGTGGTACAACCACCTTCATTCTTCAACACAGCCAGAACTCTCTTAGGCAGCTTTCATGTCATTTCTTTAAGTAGCCTCCAGGAATAGTTCTCCAGGCTTGAGTATCTACAGCCATTCTTACAAATGGCTGTACAGTAGATACTCACTATTGTAACTCTCTCCTGTCATACTACATATATATTTGTGACAATTTAAACCAAAATCTTTCAAATTTGGATTCATCACTCCATAAGCCCTGCTGGCACTGATTTTCAGTCCACTTCTTGTGTAATGTGGCAAACCTCAGCCTTTTCTCCCCATTTTCCTTCATTAAGAATGGTTTCTTGACAGCCACCCTTTCACTGAGACCATTTCTGATGAGGCTTCAGTGAACAGCAGATGGATCAACTGAAGGTCCAGATGCATCTCTGAAGTCCTGTGTCAGGTCTTTGCTGGATTTTCTTCTTAAGGACATGACTTTTGGATACTCTTCATCAGCTGTAGATAGTTTTAAGTCCTGCCACTTCTTTTGTCCTCCATTTGTACAATTTCCCTCAATTTATTTAAGGACAAACTACACACCATGCTGAGATTTGCCAAGTTTTCAGCTAAGAGCACTTTAGAAAAAAAATACTATTTTATGCATGTCAAACTGTGGTATTTGGGGTGTTTTTCATAGATTTAAGTAAAGAAATGCAAACAAATTTTGTGTTTTTGTGACAGGCTGCTAACAAAGTACATGAAGATACAATTTTAAAATTCCCTTTTATGTGTTTGAGTTAGATGCCTTTATGTTTGAATAATTCATAGGTCAGTATTTAGTGGCTTTGGCCAATGTCCAAAAGAAATCCTTGAAAGACTGGAAAACTACTGCTCAAGACCAATTTTAAAAAAATTTACAAGAAAGTCTGGTCCCTTGGAACCAAAAGATAAAGAAACTAGAGGTGGCTCAAGACAGTACTGTGTTTGTCTCCCTCCCCTGAGACAAAGTCTTCTAAGAATTTAAATATGAAAAAAGTTTAAAAAATAATTGAGGGTAAGTTAGCCAAACAGAGAGCAACAGGCAGGACAGAAAACAGTGAAGAGACCTGGAAAATCCCCAAACAACACAGTCTGTAACATGTGACACAACTATGTAACAAAAAAAGAGATAATCTTAAACTCTAATTTCATTTTAAGCCATAACATGGCACAGTTTTATCCAACACTAGCATGCTATAAAGAAAAAACAGCAGTCATGTTGAAATAAGAAGATGCAAAGAGGGGCTGTTTTAAAAAAAAAAAATCTAACTAAGCTCTTTGACCATGAGTGTGTCTACTACTTGACCCTGCAAGAATGCTCTAAGTAAACCAGGGCATCTAAACACAGACTGAGTATACTGATGCACCACTGAGAGAAAACAACAGCAGACTCACTGGAGCTTCAAAAGTGCATGATCTATTTTGTATAGCCTACACAGTAAGAGTGGATTATTTCCCATGTATGAGCCCAGTGCTCCAAATACACACAAGATCCCTTCTTCATCACAGCATAGAAATAGCAGACAAGGTTTTGAATTATCACATGAAATGCAGATTTGCATACATGTAAATGATTACATACAGTACAGATATGATCACACTTTCACACTGGCACGGCACTGACTGGTCTGTGTCTGTGAATAGTGCAAAGCACAACACAATGCAAATGGGATAATGTTACAATGTGGGTGATGGTTAAGACTTAACTTACTTCAGGTTAGCATTTGATTAAGCATCATCTTTATCACCGATCATCACAAATCAGACTATGATATGTGACTAGCAGCCCGATGCTTTCCCTCACCGCATGCTGAATATTAAAATGCTAAAGGTGGAACCACCAACTTTCTTGTCTTCATCTGTCTTTAATAAGGTGTGCACCACCTCTGCTGTTTTTGACAAGCTTTCAGGAGGACCCTGAGGCACACCTTCTATAGACTGGCTATATGTTGTGGAATAAGTGAATGGACTGGTCTATGTGAAGCACTGGATTTTCAGATGGCTGCTCCTACAACAAACTTACTGATTGTTATAACTCACCATCCGGAGAAGAATATCAGGAACCACCGAGTTGCCTAGCAACACAGTGTTTTGAGTATGCGTGCTAAGACGCATTTTTGTGGACTATAGCTGCTGTGTAGTTTATATTGATTATACATCTCTGCACCATCTACCTTAGTGACCTTTTATTAAAGTGACACAACCTCAACTTTGTGTAAAATTTCTTTACCAGTAACCTTTATACTTAGCCTTGAATAAAACTGCCCAGCACTATGCTGTTCCCTGCCACGAACAAATGAAGGACATTGCGAATATGTGTAGATGGAGACTGTAGGGGCCACTAGCTTCCCATCATGCAATGCGTGTCTCAGAAATAGAGCAGGAGAAGGGAGAGACCCCTGGGATGGTGGCACAGAGCTAAGAAAAGAGCTCCTCTGCTCTCATTTAAACAGGGACAGGTGCTGGAGGAGGAGAGAGGTAGGCCACACTAAAGACAGAGAGAGTGAGAGAGACAGAGAGACACATAGAGAGAGAAACTGAGAGAGACAGAGATTTGTATACAGTATGTGTACTTGTGGGTGCTCATTCAAATACAGCACGTCAAATTAACACTTTGTGTGCCAGTATTAACATTTGCTCTCAACAGCTGCCATGTCATTTAGTCTTTTTAGACAGCATAAAATTACAGGCAGATATTTAATGCTTCTGTCCCAGGTCCATTAACCTAAAAAAGACAGTTATGCTACATCAGTTTGCAGCCTCATTTTCCCAGAGTGTTCTGCTTTTTTCTCCAATAATTACTGAGAGGAATAAGAGTTTTTCTTTTTTTTTTTGTGCAAGTGTGTGGTTTTAATATTTGCCTCTCTTTTTTTCCTGATGCATGTTATTTCCCGAAAGACATGTCTTTGTGCTGAATCATACATGGTGTTATTAAAATTTGACCATTAGCAAGGCTAGAAAAGCTGATAAGAGGGGATGAAAGATATTTGATTTCCTCTGGCTAGGGAGACTAAACTGTATGCATTTCACATTCTTGTCCGGGTTGTTGAGAGTGGATAGATAAATCAAACGGCCAAAAGGGAGTTCATTTTATTGTTAGCCAGAGGAAAGGATAAAGGAAAGCCGCAGCAAATATAAAAACAATATGAAAATCTATGACATTTCTGTGCTAGCATGTTTTTGGAGAACAAATTCTAACAGTGAAATACTGACATGTATGGAACAGACCCAGCCAAGCACAGAGAAGTTTTAAAAAAAAGAACAGACTGACCATGCTGAGTTGTAAACAGGCCAAAAGCTTCAGCATACCTTTAGTGACTATTCAGTCAGGCAGATGCATCATATTCAAGCGGACAAAAATATCACAAAACCAAGACTTGCAAACTGATGTGCTGCCTTTGTAAAAAGAAAAAAAGGGGAAAAAAAACATCCTACTGCTTGTCACTCATGTGAGGCATGTGCATTAAATAAAAACTACCAATTTTATATTTTGAAGTCATGCTGACATGTTTACTACTGCAAATGTAAAATGTAGTGCCAAGAGAGCTGCATGAAATCTGTGTTTTCACTTCAGCATCACTTGGATCTGAATACAATTTGGGAAATGCAGAAAGAGGTGGGCTCAAAGGACACCTGTATCCTGTTACTCCTCTCTGCGTAAGGCTGCGGGGCCTGAGCCTACATATGCTGCTGCTGCATAACACAGGTGAATAAACTAATGGCACCAAGGCACCTGGTTTTAAAAGTAAGGACGTTACACGCAAAATGCACAAGACAATAAATAATTTGATTTGTTATATGTAGACAATTTTATTCATGATATATTCACTGGAACTCTGAAGTCAACTGAGAAGAGCAAGCATAGGCAAAACAACAGACTTCACAGCAAATGGAAAATAGGTGAAATTAACTGACCGGCAGGAATCCAACCAACCAGTTTTAATAAATAAAAAAAAACAGGGCTCGTTATAATGACATAAAAATGCTTGAAATTTCAGGAGGAGCTTAAACCTGTAAACCGCCTTAGCTACAGGCCTTGTTGTAAATAACAAGCCTCTAGCTTCAAATGGATACAAAGACAATGGGGAAGGGCTGGTCGTTTAGGATTGTTGTAAATACCTCCAGCCCAACAAACACTGCATTTCCCTAAATGGGTTGAAAAGGAGGTTATAAGTACTCACTCCTTCCAGACCTACATGAAGAGAAAAAAGATAAGAGGAGGATGGCGGAAACAGAGAAAGAAGGTAAAGAGAAAGAAATGAGGGAGGGAGAGCAGGTGTGTGTCTGTGTGTGTGTTAGCGTGTGTGCTCATGTATGTGTGTGGGTGGCAAAGTGACAGGCGATGATTAGCCCAACCAGAGGAGGATATGTGGGAGGGAGCATGTGGGAGTAGTGGGCCTGGCGAGAGAGAGAGAGAGAGACTCTCCAGGCGTAGATCTACACAAGTGGATTAAAAGAGCTCTCATACTATATAAACACATAGAAATGGCACATGATTATGTACAGAAAACACACACAAACATGCATGAATGCACACAGAGTACAGCACACACCAGGGTGGATTCCTGTGGGAACATGCTCTGTTGTCAAGGTGTTGTGAAGAATCAAGCCAGGCTATGGTGCATGTCGATTTGATAATGAAAACAGGCAACAGAGGCAATCATTTTTACAAAGTAATTTTATCCCTCACTGTGTGCATGTGTGTGTGTGTGTGAGGGGGTCAAAGACAAGAGGAAAAAAAGGCAGGAGAGAGGAAGGAGATGGATAGCAGCTGTAGACTCTTAGGTGTGTAGGTGGGACCATTTGCAGCCCATCGCTAAATGAGTTTCTGTGGAATGAACAGGCTTTAAAGAGCTCGAACTCATACATGCATGTGTGAACATGCACAAAGAGAAAGAAAACAAACAAACAAACAAACAAAAAATGCCGATTACCTTTTAAAGGATAATCAGCCAGTAAGCTCAAACACAGAGTCCTCAGAACAAACTGATCGATCATGTTAAATATCTGACTGGTGTGTCTCTGTCAAACCTTAAGGAGGCAATCACTCAAATATCTATTACATTTCTTACAAGGCTGATTTTACACTCTTGCCTATTTCTACCAGTACTGGAAGCAAAAATGTTATGTGTTTTCAACTTTAGAACAGAGGCTGTGGTTCTATTTGGGTAGTTGGGATGCTCCCAGTTTACAGTTTTTTCAGTGATCTATTACCAGCTGAACAGGAAGCCCAGGGCTCTGGGTCCTAACCCTATGTGTACAGTTGAACTGGAGGTCAGTATATTTGGAAGTGACCTCAGGGTGGGGACACCAAAATGTTGCAAGCAACCAGCTGGAAAACAAAACACTAATTTTTCCTGTGGGAATAGAGTGGCATGCAGAGAACGGCTGGGTGTAACCGGCATATCATACAAGAAACAGACAATGAACGACAGGAGGAATTATATTTAACTATGTCACAATCTTTCTTGTTCAACTTTGAGAGTGAGCGATTCAGTCTTTGGTGTCTCTAGATGGAGAGACAAGCATGGGCAGATATTACGACAGAGAAGATTAGTCTTAAATATCAAGTTCCTTTCCAAATCCTCCTTGAGGCACAGGTTTTATCAGTGGAATCATTTTCAGTTCCCTCACACACAGAGAAATATTCCTACACACAATGGTGTATGCGTCATTTCCAAATTTGGTAATTTTATTTCCATTATGAATAGGAGTTAAATCAAATGCCAGCACACACAGAGACTTCAAGCACATTCAATAATGCGTATTGTTTAAAATAAGATTCAGTGCCGTTACAGTCAAAGTGTTTGGTGGTGCAAGAGGCTGTCAGTCAGATCGGATATAGTGTTCTCTCTTTGTGACAACTTCAGCCGAGGTTGTCTGGTCTGGAGGGGCCTGCTACTGTAAGGAAAGCCAAGTTCAGCGTGGAGGTGCTGCTGTGAACTTTGGAATCAATAGAAATCCACACAAATGCTGTGAGATATAGAGATAGAGAGAGAGCGAGACGATCACTTGCTGAATAAAACATCCTGAAAACACTTTCATGTCAGTCCCTGTTGGCTGGGCTGGAGGAAACCCAAACTGTATCTCAGCTCCACAGCAACAAAGGCCCCATCAAATCAACAGCTACTTCTGCGCAGATCAAGCAGCCGAATGCACAATCAGTGCAAAAGGGAATCTCTTCAAACAGGAGCTGATTTCCCATGAGCTGGGGACAGCAAACACACACATACACACACACACACACACACACAGAATCACTGATCACCTAGGAAACTACTCACTATGAGAGTGCCAGGTGTTGCTTCTCCAATTGACCTCTATGTTTGCAACCAGAGCACACACATCTAGACACACCTAACTGACATGATAGAAGCATATTATCTAAAGGGCAACACCTCAGGTATACGGATACATTCTTCCACAAAATTAAAAAATTCCACGCCTGGAAAGCATCAAATTGGCAGTGTCCTACCAAACAAGATAGGAGACTTTATACAGTCCACTTCAGGTTGGATGAAAGTGGATGAAAGCATCTAACCTATGCTAATGAAAATGGCAATGTTCAGCCCCTGACTCACTGTGCTGATGATATGCTGATGATCAGTTTTTTTTCTTCTTGAAACATTTTCCTATGAAATAGAGGCCCATGCAATGAAGAAGTCACTTCCTCCACGAGAGAATTTAATACCAAACTGCTTCAGGAGTGAAATGACTAGATCAAAAAAAAAAGAGAGACTAATTAAAAAGCACCTTCTCTATCAACCCACACATTCTTCTCTGAATGCTACTCAACTTCCACTGTCACATTGTTTTTTTTTATACACAGAAACATAATGTTCATAGAAACACAAAGAACATGTGGCTCCTCTTGAAGGCCAATGTGACCAAGTCATGAAAAAGGAACCCCCCCCTCACCCCCTCAAAAAATTAACATGGTGACTTACCCAAGTCTTTGGATCCTTGACTCTCACTGGCCAGTTCACCCATTCTGACCAGAGCATCAAAGTAGCCTTTGGCAGCAAATGTCACATCTTGAAGAAAATAGGAGTGAGTACAAAAAGAAATAAAGGGGTTATTAGTTTAAAGGTTACAGAAAGGTTTCCTTTCAAATCTGAAAAGACCCACAATGGACAGTTTAGTTTTGTGTGAACACAGCTGACAACTTAGTAATATCTAAGTTGTCAGCTGTGTTCACACAAAACTAAGTAACTTAGGATGCATTTGAAATACTGAAACATAAATTCTTGCCATTTCAAAAAAAAAAAAAAAAAAAAAAGGCAACACTGATGCTGCTAGAGTGTCTTTCTTTTATGTTTTGTTTCTAGTTTAATATAATAATTAATGTTATATCTTGGACTCAGGATAAAGTACGTGAGCATTTTTTGTTGTATTTTCCAAACACTTCACATTCAGTGAAATTAATTTTGCTCCAAAATGCTTCAGTTAACATGTGATAACAACTGGAAGCACTTCCTTTGTCCATGTTTTAACAGCTTTCATTTTTTCATTTTCCTGTGCCATACATCGCATAAGTCTTTAAGAGTTTGCAAGTGTGTTTAGCTTTCCGACTTTTTTTGTATCATACAGTAAACACAAAATAAGCATTTAGGATATTTAAAAATAAATAATTATATAAAACAGATGGATGGATAAAATGCACAGGGAATATTCATCTCAGGGCTCTTTTTGATGTAATACATCACTGAAGGAAAAAAAATCAATAACTGAGAAAAAACTGTGGTTCCACCAAGGAAAAAGTAATGTCATGCTGTTCACCACATGCTGAGAACCACCACTGGCCTTTTGCCTCTTCCATTACATTTAATCTTTTTTGTCGATATGTTTGAACACTCCACAGCAGGGTGACACAGCTGTTGATTGCCAAGACTCATACACCTGTATAGACAAGGATTCAACATGCTGTGTGAGGGATTTTGCCATAAAGAATGTCCCCAAGTTTCAGGTAATCTGTCATGTGGCTTAGACTGCATTGGAGGGGTGTGTAAAAGGACTTCCCTCACTAGCACTAATGCAAAGTACAAAGCCTATAGTGTTACTGCAGATCTCAAAATGATTTGTTCATCCACTGTATATCAGTGAATAAACAGGCATATAGGTCTGTAGACTTATGCAAAGCTACTCATGTAGACCCAAGAAGCTTGACTTTTGCACTTTGCATGCACAAAAAAAAAAATCAGTGAAGTTAATCCTAAACGGCAGTCCTGCCGCTTTTATTTGCTCTATGACTGAATAAAGAGTCATCCTGGCTGCACAAATCAATATCTACCTCAGCCACTATCATTTTAACCACAGCTGACCAGGCTAACAAAGGTCACACAGGGCAGAGTCAGCTTCCAGTGATTTCTGCTTTACTACCATACAGTCCTCCACCATTCTGTCAATCTCCAGCAAATAATGGCCAGTGCTTTTGGAGGTGAACTGAATAGCAGTCCAGGTGACAGATGGGCCCTGTGCCTGCAGACAGCTGCCAGGTGAGAGGCACACCTACAACAATGTCCTGGCAGGGGCAAGCTATTTCTAGCAGACAGATGCAGTTGCCCTGCAATAAAGGAAGTCTCCTTGGCTGGAAGCCTCGGAGCTCTGCTCCAAGGCTGAGGGACATATGCTAATGCTAATCCCAATTACAGCTGAGTCAATGGCAGGAGACGGCTTGTGCTTCCTTCTTTCTCTTCTGCTTGGGAAAGACCAGAGAAATAAGAGAGGAGCCTTCAGAGCATCATGGCTGAGTCTCTTCATTATGTCAAACAGACCTCCTGCCTGCCTTGATGTGGAAAGTGTGAATGTGTGAATGTCAGTTAATGTGAGTATGCACATGTGTAGCAGGGGGGTTGTGCAAGCTATTGCAGATCTCCCAGCAACAGACACTTTCTTTTTGCTGATCCTGCTGTTGTAGCATGTGAGATAGTGTCTCTGCAACTGAAGGATAGCTGAGTAGATAAGCTGGATCTATATGGATACATCTGTCTAATGAAATGTGTGGTAAGGGGTTCAAAGAGACAGACGGAGAGGATTACTGGATCTCTGATTGCAGGGCAGGCAAATGGTAGGGGAGGGGTTTATTTGAGAGCTACTGATCCTTCACTCATCCTTCACTCTAAGGAGGAGGGATAACACATCTCAATCGAGACAGTAAAGATTTTCTGTAAGTGTGTCAAAATCATCATATTGTTGGGGGACTTGTTTAAAAAGTTACAGGCTCTGTTTGCTTGGCAGTTGGACACAGTCAGTTGCAGCATTTGTTGCTTTTACACTTACCAACCACTGTGAAATTCACTGACTGAATGCCGTGTTGGAAAACCTGTAATACTCTTGTACCAAGACCATGCAGGCCTATCAGTGAAGCCTTTTGGCATTTCTGGTGTGGGATAATTTCAGTGATTGCACCATATGGATGGAAGTGTGCACTCCCATCCCCAGCCCCCTCAAATCAGAGCTGCTTAGTCCCTTGGGTTGAGCCAATTCTACAGATTGGGTCTTTAATGGCTCAGTGAGCCCCTACCAGTCTGTTTCCTACCTAAACCAAGGCCAGGATTAGTTATTGTGCATAAACAGGAAGGAAACACAGACTTGGTTAGGGAGGAGAAACATCACTGATGCTTACACTGGGGAGAAGCTTGTTATGGTTCAGGAGCTCTATGGGTGAAAGTATTTTACAAAAGTCATTTTCGCACATGCTCTGCAGTTCTGAACTTTTTTAAACAACACTCAAAAAGTTTCATGTGAGAATGCAAATGCTGGACACAGTCAAATTAAACATCAACCACTCTTCAAGCTGCCACCTCCTCCAAAGTCTGCATGCTGTTCAGCTGTACTGATTTGCACTGACGTGAGAATAGTGCACATACAGTAACAGTTCTGTGAATTCACAGCCAGCAAGTGGTCATCCTGTATTCTGCCCCCTGCACACCCTACACTACCTAGCCTAAATTAAATACAGAACAGTTTCCAGCAGTGAGATAGCAGCAGACATATCCACTGCTGTGTGCTACATGTGAGAAAGGACAACTCTGGACAACGTCCTGACCTGATTTCCCGAAAACAGCTCAAGTCAGAGAGTAAAGGAAGATTTCAAAAGGCTGTAAGTGTTTGGAATTGCAACAAACAAATGCCCAAGCACAAACACACACACACACACTTGTTTTCATTTGTAAATCTGACTGCTGACAGTGAGCTATCCTCGCTTTTGAATTAGATTAGAGGTCTTTTGTGTTGCTCTGACTACACCTCTACAACCATGTACAAGCAGTGCCAGAAGCTGTGCACCAGATGATTAGTCTGCCCATTTGGAATGAAGATAAATGATTTCTTTTTTAATAGCACAAAAAGAACAATATGTAGATAAATGCACAAAGATAAGGAGAGAGAGAGAGAGAGAGAGAGAGAGAGAGAGAGAGAGAGAGAGAGAGAGAAAGAGAAAGAAATTGTGTTTTCTTGGCTGAGTTCCTAAATCTGCAGTGAAACAGGAGCATGAAAGAAGAAAGGAAGAAAAGAAAGGACTTACTGGCCAGGGCCTTCTCATAGTTCTTCCCCATGGCAACAAAGTTCCGTAAGCAGGGATTGAACTGCTCCATAATGGTCTGAAAGAGAAAATAAGAAATAGATGGGAGGTGGGGACTTCACTTATCATTAACGTGAAAGTCAAGAGCAAGAAGAAGACTTCCATATTGTTTCATTTATTAGCTATTCCACTTTTTTTGCCTCGCATTCTCTTTATACACAAAGCTTCGTCAGGTGCACAAAACCAGTTTTATACAAAATAAACAGCTATATATGCACACACAATACAGGTGCTGGTCACAAAATTAGAATATCATGAAAAAGTTGATTTATTTCAGTAATTCCATTCAAAAAGTGAAACTTGTATATTATATTTCAGTCTGTGTAATGAATAAATATAATATACAAGTTTCACTTTTTGAATGGAGTTACTGAAATAAATCAACTTTTTCATGATATTCTAATTTTGTGACCAGTACCTGTATTTGTACACACCAAGAGGCAACTTATGGGGCTGAAATATGGAGCCAATGCTGATGTACCAAAAAAAAAAAGAAACAAACAAAAAAACGAAACAACTGCAGTTCCTCAAATGGGTCCTTGTGGCTGCCTCCAAAAGTAAGCCACTCCCCATAGACAGCCAACCTAAAATGCCCAACTTTACAGTAGAAATAAACATGTTTACAGCATTTTGCAAAAAGGGACTTGATGTCTTAACAAATTTAAATTCAAATTTACTAAGAGTTAAAGTTTTGTGTTATTAGGAATAGGAGTTACGGAACTATAGCTTTCGACCGTGTTTGTGGTGTTGCTGCCTTTTGGAGCATTTTTAATGCCTAACAAAACACCCAACTTACAGTGTGGTTAATTGTACTAACAGCCGTTCCAGTAAGTGTGTCCCCCGGTGTTGGTTCAGTGAAATTCAAGGATTTTATTAGTGTTTCTCATTTTCCTAATAACCAGATGCAGGGGTTACATTTTTGCTTTGGCAGGATAGGCTACACTATTTTACTCTAG
The DNA here is from genome assembly GCA_024447675.2 of Pterophyllum scalare. NCBI lineage: Eukaryota > Metazoa > Chordata > Actinopteri > Cichliformes > Cichlidae > Pterophyllum > Pterophyllum scalare. The sequence goes on from JAMQGT020015014.1 coordinate 101,574, forward strand.
AAATACCGTATCCCAATACAGTCCAAGGTGCAGTTTAAATGCTGAGAATGCATGATGCCTGACACTTCTCACCACCATCTCCCTTCTCCTCGCCTCCTTCCTCCTGTGGTTCTCCAGGGCTTCCTCCAATTAGCTGGTCCCTAGTCACATAGTCAGGAATAGCCGGGGGAAAGAATGACAACTACAGCAGTGCTGCAGCAGCACTCCCCACGAACCATCAATACTGCTGGAGAGCACTTTATAATCTACTTCTAGCCTGAATCCACATTGTGGCAAAATAATACAGTAAGGTGTCACCAGTGTCGAACTAAAACCCCACCAGCTCATCCTGAAAATCATGGGCCTCTTATCCTCACTCAGACTTCAGCATTTTTGCTTTTCCCTTAATTTTTCTGCCAGTTTTTTTATTATTATATATTATATGTGCCAAAGGTTGCACTGTGTGTGATTGCACAGATGTCACTAGCTGTCCTTCAAGTGGCTCAAGAGCATCCCAACAATCCCAGTGAAATTCCAATGAATGAGCCATAAAATGCTGATACTTTCACTACCATCAGTGACTATATTAGTACTCCTTTCTGCTTACAACAAAAGCCAAAAGTTGACTGAAATAGTCTGATTTTATTAGACTGGTTTAGATCTATACAAGAACGTGTGAATTAGATGAATACATTTTAAATGGTATTCAATTTAGATATCATTGTCATTATCTTCCAGCAATGTTCATATACACAATACTTGATTAATGTTTGGACTATAAATGCAAGGAAAACCATAAACCAAAGCTAAAACAATTCTACAAAAACATTATATAGATGCTTTATTCATAAGTATATCAGAGGGACAGCTCAGGTTGAGCAGTTTGAAGAAAAAGTTAGAGAGGCAAGCCTGAGATGGTTTGGACATGTGCAGAGGAGGGATAGTGGATATATAAGCTGCCAGGCAGGAGGAAAAGAGGAAGACCACAGAGGAGGTTCATGGATGTACGGAAGGAGGATGTGCAGAGAGCTGGTTTGCAAGAAGATGCTGGGGATGGGGTGAGATGGAGGCAGATTTTCCAGTGTGATAACCCCTAAAGGGAGAAGCTTAAAAAAAGAAGAGCTGATGCTTGATTCTAGATTATTTTTATTTTCAAAATTATCAAAAAGGTAAAATATTAATATTGTTGTTTATTAATGTTTTTGACTATCAGTTTCACACCACGACCTCCAGTTCTAAAGACATTACTAGAGTACTGTAATAAATGAAGTCAGAGTCAACCTGCAGAACAAATCATGTAATGGCACCATTCCTAAATAACCCCATAACATCATAATAATATCTTTTTACAACAACAAAAAGCAGTTAATGAGCTGAAACCAGCAAATGTTTACTACAATTGCTTGTACACTGCTTGCACTATTAATCATATTTCCAAGTGAAGGTTCAGATTAAAATTATTTTATTTTTTGTTGTTGTTTCATTTAGGGCTGCAACGATTCCCAGAGTAACTCGAATAATTCGATTGTAAAAAATCCTCACAGCAAATTTGTTGCTTGTTGCCATTATAGAGACAGTGAGCTCATGTGGAGCAAAAGTAAATGTTTTTCTAGCATCCAAAATAAGCTTTTTTTTCCCCCTGTAACCACCATAAAACATTTACTGGGAAACAGCTGGAGGTCCTTCACCAATCACCTGATCAGCAAGTGAAGAAAAGAGAACTTTGTAGCTGCTCCATCCACTGCTATTCGTTTCACACAGTGAAAAACTGCAGTACAGAAGTTAAAATATGCAGATGAACTGTTAATACGAAAAAAGTATTTCTTATCCGATTACTCGTGTAAACGATGGGATAATCGATAAACGACTCGATTACCAAAATAATCAATAGTTGCAGCCCTAGTTTCAATAGTTTGCTTTATTTTGGAAACCTACAAATCTCTGCATTACATATGATGCATTTTAACATTTGTCATGGTCAGAGCAACAGTAACAGTGAGCGAGAGGACAAGGAAGAGATGTAGGGGATCCTATATGAATTTTTGTTTGGCTAAAATCAGAGGTCAGACCCTGTTACTCATGGTAAGTCTACAGTGCACTGTGGAACAGCAACACAATGAGAAACTTTATTCCTATACAGATACGCACACACACACACACACGCGCACACACACACACACAGACAGCAACGATACCCTACAGACTTTCAGACTGATTTTTTTTTAAATAAAAAGAACTGTTTTACATAAACCTATTCCAAAGTTGAAACAATGATAAAATGCATATTATAAATGACTATAGCAGAAACATTTAAAGAGGTGTCTTTATTTATCCCCAGGCTTTATTTGTCTAATACACTAGAAGGGTACGAGTACAGCATAATTGCTTGAGAACCCAATCTCAAGTACATACAGTGCCTCAATACAAAAAGTACCCCTGCTTGTTCTGCTCCTGGGAAGATAAAAGACAACCCTCAGGAACTTACTAAGACAATGTTTATTCCTAAATTATTATTCTTTCTGCCTGATGTGAAGTGCATCTCACTGATGAGGTTACGCGAACATGCGCATCCCAAATTCACACACACGTGTGTGTACTTGTGCACACACCTACATTGATACAAGTGTTTATAATAAAGAGTGGTGTTGTTTAAAACTGGTGGGAGGATTACATAAAAAAGCTAGGCCCAGTACAGTATCATTACAGAACATTCTCCCACTGAAGAGGCCAAAGGTATGCGACACAAGCCTGGTTGCCTTTCTTACACACACACACAAACACACACACACGCTGACCTACTGCGACTATATAAACAGACACGGGGCCAGTTTACAGAATTATGTGATTAGCCACTGATATAACTATTATATAAGAGACATGAATTACAATAGAATTTAAATGACATGCACTTAAGGGGAAGTGGAAGAGAAAAAAAAAACATTGAGGTAGTTTCTTTCTTCATCTCTTCCCATTGTTGCTAAATTTGTCATCCCAGTTCTCTTGTACTACATTGTTACCCTAATTGTGGCAGCTAATTGGGAAATGGGGCCAGGAGACACTTAAGGTTGTGTGACACAGAGACAGAGACAGGGAGGGCGGGAGAGAGAGAGGGAGCGATCAAGTAGGTGACTGAGTAGAAAATTGTGAGGATGAAAAATTCTATGAATTACGAACAAAAGTATATAATCATGTACTGTATCCCCCCTTTTCAAACTCTCTGTATCATCCTTCAATTAAAGAATTCATAAAATAAGAAATAAGTCACGGCTGGAGTAATTTCCTCCTCTCCTGAGAAGAGGAGTCTGTTCATTTCGTCACTGCCTACAAGAAGACTGATTGAATTCATTATCAGCACTCCGGGCAAAAATTATGGGAGACAATCAAAGGAGGGCAGACAAATGTCTCCTGCAAAATGAATCAAATCTCTTTGACACCCAGCTGTGCTGTGAGGTGAGACAGGAACTGTGGAGTGCATGTATAAAGGTCTGCAGATTAGAGGAAAACTTTATTACATGGCTTGAAAATGGTTTCTCCCTGCACACTAAACAAATCAATTTTTTCTCACCATAGAAGTAACAATTGAAACAAGGTCGATGCATCTAGATGGCAGATTCAAATTATGTGACATCCATTCATGTCTGCTCTCTTCTGTCGCATACACACTCACACCTACACACACACAAACATCGTAATGACATGCAAAGGGGGCAATTTGAAAGTAACACCAGCTGATTAGAACCAGGGGGAATCACGCGCAATCAGAAGCCAGCAAGCCATCATCTGTTCCCTCTCACCCTCCCCTCTCTCATTCCTTCTCACTGCCCCGGATCACATGAACACTAAAGTTGCCATTAACTGCACTTGTGAGGACTGTAAGGACCTGTCACATGGTGAAAGCCAGCAGAAGCAGCCAGACCTAATGATGTTATTAGGGAGGAATGTTAAGCAAATGGATACTGGTTGGATTGACTAGTGGCAAAAATGCAGTTTCTCTTTCCTTTCTTAATAATGAAGGTGTGTGAGCGTAGGGTGACTAGGGGACAACTGATACCTCAACTAATTAGTGGACTAGCACCAAATATTTTAGCTCTAGTGCAATCTCCAATCTAGCTAAGCCTGCTTTATGATGAAGATCACAGGATCAAGACCAAACACCTCAGGACCTCGGCTAAACAATTTCATGGGGAAAACCTCTTCTTGTCCAAGTGACTGCATTGAAGCTTAAATGATTTGTAATAAACAGTATAATCATGCAACTCATTGAACTATTTAATAACTTTAAAAAAAAATGTTTTCATCTTTGTGAACAAACTTTCTGAAAAGAAACACAGAAAATGAGCCAGAAAACTAAGTAAAACCTTTTCCATTAAACTAAAAGCACTTTTAAAATGAATTTATGCAATATGCACTAATGTGCCCAAAAAATGAACAGCAGTTATTTAAAGATTAAATCAGTGCCACTGCATTCAACCCAGGGGATGCTGTGTGGATGCACATCAATACTCATCCATTGCTCTGCATGGAGCACAGTGGATATATTAATATTAGCGGATTCCATTCCAATTCCTGGGTTAAAGAAAATGAATTTTGGTGCAATTAGTTTATGTATGCACATCTTCCAGAAGAATCAAGGCACAATCAGGGTAACAATGCTTGAACACACATCTAACCTGCATGCAAACATTGCAGTTGAGCCCAGATCTCATATTGGAGAAAATTAAATTGTCTAAAGAGGTCTCAACAATTTATAAACTAATTGTTGCATGACTTAGATTTTATTCATGAAGTTCATGCCCAACACATCTGTATAAAGTCTCTCTGTTAATCTAATAGCAAACAATGAACTGATTACCATCCAACCAAATCAACCTTTGGGTGAATATTCTGTATCAGAAAAAGGAAAGAAGAAAAAGGCGAGGAAAAATATAAACAGTCGGAATCCACGGTTTAGCATTTGCATAAATGTGATGTTAAAGGACAGAAAGCACAAAATAATGAGCTGTATGTGTTATTCATTATGCAGTATATATATATATATATATATATATATATATATATATATATATATAAAATTTATTGATATTGTTTTAGTAGTGCTAGATTTGGAGTATATCTGGGTTTTTTGTTAAAGGCCATTTTGGCTGTTTATTCTATGCCACCCTGGTTTCTTCTCTCGAGCCAGTCAATTTTGTGCTAAAGCTGGTCACAGCTAATCACAAATTGTTTCCTTGTTCTTAGAACCAATGAGCCAGTTGCCATATTGGAAACAGTACACACTTCTGAGAGGTTGCATTCCAACCCTTATTACATTTCACTAAAAGAATGCCAATTCCATTTAAAGATCATGCTTAAAAATAGACATAACTGAGTGTTTTGATTTCTTCCATTTACCAAGAAGTTAAGACTTACAGATTATTATCAGCTCCCTACAGTATCGTGGCATTTTCAGCAATTATCAAGAGACTGTGGAGTACAAGGATTGTAAAGAATATCTGCAGAGCTACTGTACCAGTGAAGGAAACACAGCCAGCTTCTTAGTGCAAAAGAACTAACATCAAACTAGAGCGAGTGCTTATGTCAGAGGTATACACTTTGAGTGGATGCCATTGGGCAGTTTGTACTTCTCACATACCTAAAGCCTTACTAATGCTGCAGTAGGCACATCATGTGCTTTCAGTGGAAGCCAAGGCAAAAATCAAATGTCAGAATACCACAAGTATATGTGTCCTTTCCAAGTTCTCTTGAAGGAAGCAAACTTTTTTAAACATTATGAGCAGATAGAAAAGTCTGTAAACTTCAAAAACAGCTCCTACATTCTTTTGTTATGGAAGTGTGCAGCATCTAGTGTTGTGCATCACTCATGTCAAACACAGGCATCCATATAAAATAGAACAGAGACATTATTCCTATAACAATGTGCTAGGCAATTGTTTGGTTGCAGCAGCTACCGACAGTCTCAGCACTCACTTTTATGTCACAGATAATGATGCTGCTATGCCATGCAAGTGGTTTACCCTTTCTAAAGTTTTGAGATGTAGTGAAACAACCCGGTGCAGTTCAAATGCTTGCATCAAATGTAATCAAATAGCTGGACTAAGTGTTTTTGTTTTTTTAAACAGAAACAGGAGAAAGAGTTTCATGCAGCTATACAGTCATGCCTCTTAGTCCAAAATGGCTCAAATCATATATCACGCCTTACTAACCTTTGCCTACTTTCTATTTACTGTCATGCAAATGTACTCCTGCTAAGTTAGGACTAAAAAGGGGGAAATTATTATTTGTAATATTCACTTGCAAAACAAAGGGTAAATACTAGCAGTTCATGTGCGCTGCACCTGTGAACTCACTTGGGTCTGCAACAAATCAATGATAATGCCTTCCATGCCATGCGACAATAAAATGGTTTATAAGGTTGGAGATGCCTCCCACTGTCAACATTAATCGCCAACAGGCTTTTTGGCAAATTTCATCACAACTTGAAGGCTGCGTTGGGGACCATAATTGTCTCTAAGGGGTCTCAGAGTGGGAAAAACCAAGTCTCCTGCAAACAAGTGCTTTGTCTTTTCCTCACCTTTAAACTGCAACGTTCCCTGCGGCCTCCACCCGTAAAATAATACACACATCAGAGACCAGCTGTGTACTGGGTTTGTTTGCTTTGGTGTCATCTGCAGCTCGTGTGACCACCTCAGCAACAGCCATTCAACTAATTCAATGCAGAACCTAGTTACCACAGCAACCAGGACCCAGACTTATTTGCTAGCTTTATTTCTTTTACCTGCAAAAGATCCATTTCATTTTGTGGAGGAAAGGAATGCATTTCTCAGAAATCCCTCTAAATATAATTCTAACTTTGAAATTTTTAAAAATTGCAAACATGAAATAGGGAAATCCATCCAAGCAATTTCAGGTTACTTCACTGGCTGGATATATTGGAAATTAGTATTTTGCACAGCAGTTTTAAAGCTCCCAGAAACAATCTGTATAAATATGGGCTGTATGGAGCAAGGATCCCACTGCTGGCTTACTACCTGCAATAGTGAGATTTCTCCACAGTCCAAAACAGGCAGAAAAACACTTAAACATAAACTCAAATTGCAAATCTCCCATCTAAGCTTCCCACAGTGCCAATCAACTAAGTGCTTGATTAATTTGAATGCAACATGTGGGTGGCACTGTTTGTTTTTGTTGTTGTTGCTGTTTTGTTTTGTTTTTCCCCAATGCTGATTCACCTGAGTGAAAGAAATCTACATTCTGCTATATATATTGTGAATATATGGTGACTTTGTACACAGGTGGGAAACGTCAATAAAATAGCTGATGTAAATTCATTTTGAATTCTGTTAAAAAAAGAAAAAGAATGAAAGTGTACAGTGGCATCGCAGCAAATCTGCTCCATTACTCACTTTATATCGAAATGGCAAAGTTTGGCTGCGTTGAAATGTTCTCACCTAAAGGAACATTCAAACCATCTGGGTATCCATGCAGAATTATCTACTTTCTGCCCATAAGTACGACTGGCTTGGGGCTCAAACGCACACTCTGGCTGCCTGTTGAACTGGTCTTGTGGGTGTAGTGTAGCCAATCCTACTGAAAGTAGCAGCATCTGCCACAGACGCATACAGTAACAGCAGCCACAGGCATGTTAACTCTAGTTCATGGGCCATAAATGCAAGACCATTGTGTCCATTGACACAGTACGAACTGAAATTTTCTGTCTCTGTGTCTGTGTCTCTCTCAGTCTGTATAATTACAGCTTCGCCCTCCACAGTAATTAGGGACTATTTCAACAAGGATGTGGAATGTCTCCATCTATTTTTCTTTCTCTTCGTCTTTCTCTTCCTTTTCTTTTTCCTAGAGCAAACAAATCCTTACATATGCCTGGACATTTTGTTTCTATCCTATATATTGTAGACAGTAGTCATGCTAATATGGTGACTTCAAATTAACCTTAACTATCAGTGTTTGTCATGAAACATGACTGAGTCACTAGAGTGTAGCTTTGGATTTAGCACTCAGCATCTCCAGTTTATGCCCTTGAAAAAAGCAATGATGAGTAAAAAAAAAAAAGAGAATGTCTCTAAACCATCCACCCCCAGACGTGCAGAGAAGGTGGGTGTGTGGAGCAATAGTCCTCTCTCTGCATCGCAGTCAAAGGCACAGGCAACAAATCTGCTGTTCCAAAGGCAATGAATGTTATGATATCTCCTGCAGTGCATAATGCAATCTCTTCAAGGCCCCAGGCACCGCAGGAATAAACTTGTTGAAACACTATATTCTGGGGGCAGATGTTGAGACGCACAAGTCATTTTAAACTCCTTTAAATTGCATTTTATAAGACAAGTGGTGCCTTATTTGACATACAGCTAAGAAAAAGGCAAATAAAGCAAGTGATGACATCTTCACTTGTATGGCTCCACACAACTTCTTAATGTAAGACCACACAGTCAACACACACCACTGTATATACATCAAAAAGTCTGGTTTACACTAGACCCTTTCTGGGGTTTTTATAAAGCATTTCATTAGTTCTACATCTCATTTGATCCCCTTTTTGAAAGAAACACAAGCATATTTGAAAAAATAAATAAATAAATACTATCCCTCTATCGCTATTCCTCCCTCTCACACGCCTTCTCTAGTCCTTCACCAACTGCAAGTCTTTTAGCACAATGATATGACTGAAACACATAAGAATAATGGCACGTTGTTGCTAAGAGACCACCTGTTCAGATCTCCCACATGAGATTGTGGTGAAACTGTAGTTCTCTTATCATCACCAGAGTAACATTCATTTGAGTGTAGCGAATGTCACGACAATATTGCAACTGAGAGAGAAATCTATTATGTAACAAGATGTCTTTTAGGCAGGGAAAACTGCATTTCAGATGAAGGTTTTTAATCAAACATACTGCAGCACTATCAGGCGACCACAAAATGAAGATCAAATAACCAGAGCGTACTGCAGAACGCACTTGATCCAGTTAACATCAAACGACTATTTTGCCATATTCATAACAGCCATTTGAGAAAATGGCATCCACTGGTTTCCAGGCTGTGTTGACATTTAGGGAGTGGTGTTCCATGGGAAAATGGGTGCTGCTGAGGTTTAGCAGGGATGAGCCACACCTTTCTATTTCCTTACCTGTCAGGGTGTGTTCAAAACCTGCATTGCACGGTAACGGGTACAGAACACATGACACTTATTGTGACAAAGACTGAATAAATCCAAGCAAGTGTTACATTCTTCCACAGGGTGTTTCATGTTTACTTTGATGTAACCTTCCACATCATGTACACTTTAGGATAGCGGTGTATAATGTTAGCAATGAAAAGCTTCAGCTATTGACTGGCTTTAACATACAGCTCTATTCTTTCTTAGCTGCGTTCAGGCCTGCTTAATCTGTTTGTTCACTTCATCTTGTCCCCCCCCAAAGCCAGGCCAGTCTCAGACTTCCTCAAGCGGCATACTAAGAGGCTTGATCTGGGCCACCAGCTTTCTCAGGCACCCAGTGACATGACCAGCTGGTGGAGATGACAGTGGTGCAGACAGACACTCTAAAACACGCAAGCACCGAGTGTCAGTCTTAAGTATCTGTCTCACTGTGTCAGCACAGGAATGACTATATACCAGTCACCACGTCTGGAACTGCCTGTCTACTTGAGGGAGGAGAATTGAAGTGAGTCATGGAGGATCATGCAGGGATTGCTGGGTTTACAGGGTTGACTCCCTTGTTGATTAAGATAAAGTCATCTCTAGAAACCAGGGAGTGCCTCTGGCCTTTGCCAAAGGAACAATGCTCACAGTGAGATTCAAAATCCCCACTCTTGCCCTCACCATGCCCGCAGTTCCAGCCCTGTTAAACACACACTCTCTGCTGGGCTAACATGACTCACAGCAGCGCAGTTACCCCCCCTCACCTCCATACCGATTACTCAGTATCTTCCCAACTGCTGGCTGCAATGACTTTACAGTCACCGTATCTCCCCTTCCTCAGCAAGTTGTTTGCTTGCAAATCAGACAAACACAATTACTGTCTGCAGAGGCCTTCGGATATGTATGGAGCAGAGAAATAGGCAGGGTTAAAGCGGCCAGAAAGGGTTTTAGAAGTTGAAGCAATTATTTTGCTCAGCAAAGATGACTGCCGAAGTGTTTTCGACACTTGGTGATGCATGAAACTATTCATGTTCAATCACTGCAGGCAATTAGCACACAAAAAAGGTAAAAGTCTGTAAAGTAGAAAAACAACTTAGGGTTCCAAGTTTGAGTCTTACTCAGCGATACACTAAGAAATATTAAATCATTATGTATTGAACTCTGCGTGCCACTAATCATAGGGTGGATGAATTTTCTGTTCACCTCTGTGTACTTTTAGGCATCCATTTTCTATCATTTTAATCTAATCCTGTAACAGGAACCATGGCTTCACTGTTTGCTCTGTGTGGCTGAAAATTCCCCTGAAATTAAAGATGACAGTCTGCATTTCACCCTCAGACAATGTGTCATTTTACATCTAAACTCATAACAGTAGATTTCAGTGATGAAGCATGCTGATTATTTCACAGATTTGAGGGTAGGTCATAATTAGTATTAAAATTTTTATTACCAATCCAGGTCCATTGTTTGTCTTGATTAAACAATGATTGTGTTGCATATATAATTTCATAAAACAGGGAAAAGTATTCATGAACATATACCAAAAGCTATTTTTACCTTGCATAGGGTTGTTGTTTCAAGAACGACTAAAATAAAAGTGATTTGCAGTTAAGTGTGGATTAGTTTCTAACTAACTAATGAATACAGCAGCTCCACTGCAGTAACAACACGCAGTATACAGTAAAACACTCGTGTTTTTCCATCACTGAGATATGGGTCAAACTGAACTCTTGAAATATTTAAGCATAGTACGAAACTTGCTTTTATGCTGCATCGCTTTGGTGAAGAAAGAATGACAAAGTGCCAAAGAAGCAGTGACTATAGATAACACTCACTCTCTGACCTCCTGGCTTTTGCCACTGGGTCAGATCCCCAGTGTGGAAGAGGGACTCTGTTTCTCCACTATACTGCCCATCAGTGTTACTGGCTGTCAGGGCTTTGACGGCGTGCCTTTACCCCAGAGACAAAGCCTCACTGCTGAGATTTTACTTGAATGAGCACCAAAATCTGCAGAGGGGTCTGTTTTCCCCAAGGATTTGGGGAGTGTTTTGGTTGTTTTTTTGGTTTTTTTTTTAATCTTGTTGTTGTTGATTAACCCGCATTTGCAGGAGTACACACTTGGACAAAGCCAAATGGTATAGAACACCCAGGTCACCTTAGAAACAGTGCCCAAAACACTTCATTTTATAGCACTTAAGGAAGCACTAGATGCCTGCTGCTCTGACCCCCTTTCTGATCATTCAGTTCCCTTTAGGAGTCCGAGCAGCTACTCTTGACTCATTCTTGGCTTCTGCAGAACTGCTGCTGACTTATATTTAAGTTATTATAAGTAATGTTAACTACATATATACTGACAGAGACCACCTCAAGCAGTCCTAAGTTCTTAGGGAAACCTGAGATTATAACAGTGCAGACACAGGTGCAAGCCATCATACAGTGACAGTATGTTGACATTCCATTACCGGCTGCAACTCTGAACCATGGCAAAGGTTGCTAAACAAAGCCTGACGTTAGTTTAAATAAATTATAAAACAATCAGTGCTAAAACAAGTGCACGATTAAAGCATTAGCTCGTTTAAGTTATTCATCAACCACTTTTATAATCAAATTAGCATTTCTGTCATGTATAATCCAACAGGGGTAAGCACTGGAAGTTGACAAATGGTAAATCTCCACATTCTCCTCACATCAGGTGCTCTTCTTCTTTTATACAACTGTAAACTCGACGCATTGATGTTCGTACAATAACAATTTAAAGGTTTGTTTTTTTTTATCGATAATGTCTTCTTAGAATTGAGGCTTAGCAATCACATGCAGAGTGCACTCAGGGTTTTAAGAAGAACAGGTTTGAAGAGGCAAATATTTACTTGTTGCAACAGGATGCTTAGTCTTCCGTGCCAATCAGGCACTGACTTCTGGAATGCAGTATGTTAATGTTTCAGCAGGCTATGCTCCACTAGTAACTAAGGAACAGCTTACATTACCTTCAGTAGACCACTTTAGGTGTAGGCTACTCATGCACTGGGCCAAAATGCAGGAACGGAAAGCGTGAGTGACTTTGATTTTGCAGTTTGGACCTAGAGGTGCTGCATTATGTTGCCTTAAGTTCGTGATGGCACGCAAAATTATATAGAGACGGAAAATAGATCATTTGCAAAAAAAAAAAAAAAAACAGCTTTTGAGCCGCTCCCTAAAGAGATTGCTGAAGGCAAAAAAGAGTTTTGAATGCATATTGATCAAAAAACATGTAAAGATCAAATTCATTTTGCCACTGCACTGCGTACTTTGCTGCTAAAATGGCACCTTCGTATACATCTCTAAACTTTATTAATTAGTTGAATCTTACCTTGTAGACATTTTCCGTCAAGCGGTGAACCTCGTCAGTGCGAGACATGGTGAAATCTTCAGTCAAGACCATAAACGTAGTTTTTTTAATTAAAACGTGTATCCGTGAAAAAATACCCCCCCAAAAAAAACAAAAAAAAAAAAAAAGAGGGAGGGGGGGAGACAGGTAAATGCGCGAGTCCGATCTAACAACAGTCGAGGCAGGCGACCGCGAGAGTGACTCTTCGCTCCCAAAACCCACTAACTAAACACACCTTCTCTCTCCACAGCTGACAGTCCGCTGCTGCGTTTACGGTCTACTCGAAAGCTCTGTTTTTTTTTCCCGCAAGCGCTGTATGTGATGCGAAGATTGTATTTCTCACACTGACGTGCTAAATAACATTATTTCCCACGGCACTGGAACGCAGCACCATCTAGATTTGGAGACCGCCCCCTAAATCTCCACCAATACTATTTTTTTAGGCAGATTTGCTCTCGTAGCCACAAATGGCATTCGTATTTTTGAATATATATTGATCTGTTTATATTGTTCCAGTGCTTATGATGATGAGCTTGAAATATTGGTGTACTCTAGAATCTGGCATTCACCTTATCCCATAAACCAGTGTTTCTCAAACTGTGGGGCACAGGGTCATGACAGGTGGGGTCTGGACCTGGGGGAGAAAAGTCATGCCGAACATGGAAACATTAACAGGTACATTAGCACACCGACTAGCGAAACTCTTCACCGTCGCTGTACAAAGAGCCGTCGTGGCGAAGGTGACTCCCCTGACCGCGCCTCGACACCGAGGATGACCCCCGGGCCGCGCTTTACGTGGGGCGTGAAAAGATTTCATCCAGCGAAGTGTGGCATGACGGAAAAACTCTGAGAACCACTGCTATAAACATGACTAAGCCGGTTAACGTAATGATCCTTACAGGTTATTACCATGCACGAGTCATCAGTAATAAATGATAAACTCTCCGTTTTTCTTCGAGCTGCAGCTATTACACACCATGTAAATCTTCCTCACCTATGTCTACTATTACATTTGGCTTTAGGTAAATCATACTCGGTTACATCATAGGTGCTGTTTTTTCCTCACAGCATAATTTGGGGTAACTACATTGTTCATGCTAATTAGTGTCTAATTGCTGCTTAAGTGTCAGATTGTAAATACTCCATTTTCTTCCTCGTCTAAACATCTCCCACATATTAGCAACATGAGATCGTAATTTTCTTTCAGTAAGTACACACTTCACTAACACACTGTGAATGAAGACACCTGTTTTTGTGGCGTATGTCAAAAACACAAGTAAGGAGTGCCCCCTTCTGGGGAAAGCTTGTTGCACAGTTTGACTGTGAGAATATTTTTTAACAGGATTCCAAGGAACAAAAAAAAATAAATCAGTTGTGAAATAAAAGAGGAGACAGCGTGTTGTTCCCACAGCTCAATTTAATATGTAAGACAGCTGTAAATAATGTGTAAAACATCTAAAAACTCATCCTGTTATTCTACAATAACAGCTAAAATGTAACAGTTTTTCTTAACCAAATCAGACACAAATAGAATATTTCATTTTGAGTGAAGATGCACTGATCTATGCAGGTCCCACCCTCACATACCAAACCCCAGAACAAAGAACTCCCAACTCTTTAGGCAGCTTAACACTGGATACAGACCACAAATTCAGTCTCAGGATGCCAGCATCTCTCTGCCTGGCTTGTTCTTTGCTTCTCTCCTCTCTAGAAAACACACAATCAAAATAAAACATGATCAGTGTGACATCAAACACTAATTTGTCAGTTGTGTAAAGAAAGCTCTGTGGAGTGGACTATAAAGACAAGAGTACCTGGCTCTGCTTTAGCTGCTTCTGAGAACTCTGGTAATGGTTCAGTGGGGACCTCTGGAAGTGCTACATCTTCTCCCTGTTTCAAAGAAAGCAGAGATGCATAAATCTATTTACTTATCATATTTAGTTCCCAAAAAGTTGGAATTTTGGTGGACTGATTATGACAGCAGTAGCACAAAAATGCACACGTTGTAATTTGGATTTTATTTTAATTTAAGTTTAGGTGCAGCTCAGCCAAATGCAAATCTAAAACAATTAGGTTCATAATTTGTTGGCCAAAGAGAGTTTTTGTGGTTTTGCCTCCATACACCAGCACAGTAGACTTTAAAATCAAATAACCAAGAAATGACTGGGGTGTAGACTCTCAGCTTTAATTCACAGGGTTTTACTTGAAAAAAAAAATGTTTGCATTAACTAGAGACTACAGCCATTTGTATACATAGTCTTCCTTAACTGAAAAGCTCAATTGGGGTCAGATTAGCTGACACACTTAGCCATTGAAGAATATCCCATTTCTTTGCCTTGTGAAACTCTTGGGTTGCTTTGGCGGAATGCACTGCAGTCAGTTTTGCAGCATTTGGCTGAATCTGAGCAGAGAGTATAGCCCTGTACACCTCACTCTGCTGTTTCTATACTGGGCAGCACAGTGGCATGGTGGTTAGCGCTGTTGTGTCACAGCAAGAAGGTCCTAGGTTTGTATCCACCTTGGCCGGGGCATTTCTGTGTGGAGTTTGTATGTTCTCCCTGTGTTTGTGTGGGTTTACTCCAGTTTCCTCCCACAGTACAAAGACATGCAGTTAATGGGGTTAGGTGATTCTAAATTGCCCATAGGTGTGAATGGTTGTCTGTCTTTACATGTTAGCCCTATGACAGCTGGGACAGACCCTGAAAAGGATAATCGGAAGAAGATGGATGGATGGATACTTCAATATACTGCTTCTTCAATAAACACTAGTGGTCTGGATCCAGTGACATGGACATACTTCAGATCATGAGCTGTTCCTTTCTCTCCCGGCACTTCTCTTTCCATCATTCTGGCCTGAGTTAATCTTGGTTATATCTGTATGATCTTTTATATCTTTCCTGGCAAAGAATGTAAGAATGTACCAGACTACTGATTTGGCCGCTCCCAAAGTTGTTGCTATCTCTCGGATAGGTTTGTTTTTGTTCCTTACGTGCACTAACATCTCTTTGTGCCTCATATTTAACACTACAATGAAAAGCTATAAAACAAACAATTCAACACTTTGAAACTTTGAATAAACTTCAGATATTATGTCTGCTTCATTTTTTTTTTTTTGTAAAATCCCTTGAATTAAAACTGAAAGCCTGCACTTCAATCATGTCTTGACTGTTTGATTTGAAATCCACTGTGGTGGATGCAAAAACTACAAAAACTGTGCCTTTGCCCAACATATTATGCACCTACCTGTATTTGCTGATAAACTGCTCGTATGAAAAAGATGATGCTTTTTCCTCTTGTCAGGGTGTACTGATAGCTAATTCATTCCAATATCGCAAAGGTATTATTTACTATTTAGGTTTTTCTACGCATCTTTTCTCCCCAGTTTTGAGCGCATCTTTACAACACACTCCAATACGCTCCTTCAAACTGAAATAAAATTACTTTTTTTTGAAAGATCTATTACCGCATCCTGATGCTTCAAGTAAGCTTTCTCTTCCCATCTTAAAACAACTTGTTAACGTTTATAATGTGCATGCACTTTCAACTGAGGAGTTTTATCCTACAGATAATCTAAAAAGAGAAATTACTTTCATTACTCTTTGTCCTGGTGTAATTTATGCAGTGTAATTGTGTTTGTGTAACTAATTTCATTGTACATCAGGTGAAGTGTGGGAGGGTGAGGGTGTGCAAGTTTTCAGTATTTGTGCATTTGTAGAATAGTGTTACTTCATGTTTTATTATTTGGATATATTTTAGAATTTGTGATGTCCTTCCAAACCTTGCAAAATAAGATGAAACATTCCACTACAAATGCAATTATATCCACTGCACTGTAATCTTTGGTTTTAAGACCCATTTTGACACAATTATACAAATAAAATCCAAAGTCTTTGTTCAAATATGAAACATACTAATTTTGCAGCATGCAGTTTGACAGACTTCTGAATGTGTCATTTAGGATAATAATTAGATCACTAAAGAATGATCTGAGGTTTTAATCACAATGGATAAACCAAATTCATACCCACAGTTGTCTCAAATTCAGCTGGTTATTAGGCTACAATTATATTGTGATTAGTTTCAAAATTCTTCTAACTTTGCTAGAATTGTTCATTCTCCAAAAGACACAGATGTCTATAGATTTAAGGTTAAATGGCAACATGCAGTTTCGGTATGATATCCCCACATGACTCAACCCTGAATCGCAGCTTTAACCACATAATTGCTCAAGTGGAAGCACTCAGTGGCCAGCAGCTGAATACTGTGGTCATGCCCGAGCCTCACTGAGCGCAACTATTACACGAAATGGGGTAATAACAGCAAAAGAGAATGCATGCTTTGGTAATAATAAAGGTTTAACATGCAGTTCAACACCCACCTGAGTGATAGCTTCCAGCTCTGCTAAGACAGCATCCTCATCTTCCTGTGTCAAGACCCCAGCCAACATTTCATCTATTTGCTACAGGTGCAAAAAAAAAAGAAAAAAAAAGCGATCTGCATCATCCAAAGATATGCATTATAATATGAATGTATTATTTACTACTACATATGCAGTTTTCTCAAGCTTCACCTGCTTTTCTGTATACATGCAGCATGGGTTTTAACTTATAATAATAGTTCTTTTCAAGGTGTATTTGACAAACATCAGTAAGGCAGTTACCCTTTGATATTCGATCGATTCCTGGGTCTCATCCAGGATTTTCTCCACATCTTCTATTGACATGATCTGTCACAAACAATCAAGAAAGCCTGTGTTACAGAAGTTAATTGTTTTTGCCTGAAATTTGTGTCCAGTTATTCTGGCTGCACCAGCTATGCTAGAACAAACCACAGGCTTTCTGTGTTGCTCATTCCTGACCAATGAAGGCATTAAAGAAAGCTTTCTACTAATGGAAACTTTGAAAATGCTACAACATACACTCATGTTTATCAATGTTAAGGCAATTAAGCCCTAAAATAATGAATATGAAAGGCATACTTTTAAACACAAAGTGCAGGAAAAATAATGAAACGAGCTACCTCATGCATACTCTTCAGACAGTCATTGCCAACTTTAAGCCCCTCGATGACTTTCATCTCAATTTGTATGAACTCAATGTCTTGAACCTGTTGACAAACAGATTAGAAAATTAGCCAAAAGCTCTACAAACAAACAACACTATCAAGCAAATAGTATATGCCACTTTTATTTTCTCATAAAATATTGACTACAGAGTGACTTTGTTAAAAGGAGGACTTTCAAAATTAGCAGGTCCTGACTAGATTTTTTAAAATTAAACTATATTATTTTACAGCAAGCAGAAATTGAAGCTATGGTGTACTGCAAATATCACATAATAGAATTATATCACAAATTACTCTTGAAATGAATTTAAGGCCACAGTGGAGCCTTTATCTTTCCTTTAAAAATAATGGCACCAATTTCCATTTAAGCAAACTTATTACAGAAGTAGGTATTTTGGAAACCGTTAAATTGCTGAACTGAATTACTCCACTCTCCCTCGGCAGTGATTATTAAAGACTGATGGAACCAAAGACTAATTCTATGAAACTTACCATGTGCTCTAGATTTGAAATCTGATTTTCAGTCTTGTCTAGTAGCTGATCTTGATACCGTTTTTTCTTAAGAAGCAGCAGCGCCTTTCTGCAAAAACACATAAAAATACAAAGCATAACATAGCAAAGATTTACACCATGCATGCGGAATAAAGTGGATAAAATTACAAAAGATGCAAGTGATCATTAGCTTGGGAAATTTCAAGTAACATTATGTATGCTTGGGTCAGCTATACAAATTATTTTTTTTTTTTTTTACTGTTGTCATCATTCACAGCAGTGTTGGTAGATACTGTGTTAAAAACCTGAACTTGTGCATACTCTTTCTTGCCATCTTGCAGCAACTGCTTTGCCAGAAGTCGCTCTTTCTCCAGTTGCAAGGTGATTCTTTTTTGGTACTGTTTCAGTTTATCTCTCTGCTGCTTCAGTTGCTGCGAAAAAACAAAAAAAACAACAACAACAACAAAAAATATGGTATATACACACTCACTAAACACTTTATTAAGTACACCTTGTTGGTACCCCTTTTGTCTTCAGAAATACCTTCATTTGTAATGACACAGATTCAACATTCCTCAGAGATTTTGGTCCAGATTGACATGAAACTGTCACACAGTTGCTGCAGATTTGTTAGCTGCACATCCATGATGTGAATCTCCCATTACACCACATGGTCAGTCGTAAAAAATTAAATGGACCAGCCCTTATATAGTGCTTTTCTAATCTACATGAGCATTCAAAGCACTTTATATAACATATCTCATTCACACACATGTTCATACAAGCGCTTTTTTTCTATGTCTAAGTGCTTTCTAACATTCACACACACACTCCAGTGAACACACTGGGAGCAACTTGGGGTTCAGTATCTTGCCCAAGGATACTTTGGCATGCAGAATGGAGCAGTCAAGGATCAAACCACCAACCATCCAATTAGTAGATGACCTGCTCCACCCGCAGAGCCACAGCCAGCCCCAAAGGTGCGCTATTGTATTGAGACCTGGTGACTGTGGAGGCCATCTGAGTACAGTGAACTCAACGGCATGTTCAAGAAACCAGTTTGAGACGATCTGAGCTTTGCAACACTGTGGCTTATCCTGCTGTAAGCAGCCATCAGAAGATGGATACACAGTAGTCATAAAGGAATGCTCAGCATATAAATGATGCTCATTTGGTACTAAAGGGCACAAAGTGTGCCAAGAAAATATCACCCAAACATTACACCACCACCAATCTGAACTGTTGATATAAGGCAGGATGGATCCATGCTTTCTTATTTTTTATGCCAAATTCTAACCCTGCCATGTGAATGTTGCAGCAGAAATGGAGACTCATCAGACCAGGCAACATTCTTTCTAATCTTCCATAATGCAATTTTGATGAGCTCATATGAAATATAGCCTCATTTTCCTGTTCTTAAGTGGCAGGAGTGACACAGACTGTAGCCCATCTGCTTCAAGGTTTGACATGCTGGGCATTCAGAGATGCTCTTTGGCATACTGGTGGTAACAAGTAGTTATTTGAGTTACTGCTGCCTTCCTATCAGCGTGAAGCAGTCTGGTCAGTTTCCTCTGGCCTCTGTCATCATCGAGTCATTTTTAGAGAACTGCTGCTCAGTAGATCTCCTTTTTCTTTTTCATCTTCCTCCATATCACCCTATCCCCAGCATCCTTTTCTCTTCTGCGTGTTCTCCTCCACTGTATCCATGACTCTTCTCTAGGGTCTTTCTCTTCTCCTCCTGCCTGGCAGCTCCATCTTCAGTATCCTTTGTCCATTACATTCACTATTGCTTTTCTGCATTTCTTTTTGCACCTTTCCATGTAAACCCTAGCAATGTTTGTGGGGGAAAATCCCAGCAGATCAGAAGTTTTTGAAATACTCAAGACTAATCCTTCGGGTACCAACAAACCATGCCAGGTTCAAAGTCACTTAAATCACCCTCTCCGATGCGCGGTTTGAACTTCAGCAGGTCATCTTGATAAATGCATTGAGTAGCTGCTATATGACTGGCTGATTCGATATTTGCGTTGACGAGAAGTTAAACAGGTGTACCCAATAAAGTGCAATGCACCATCTAATTCTATTCATTTATATTTTTTGATCTATTTTACTTACTACGTAGGACTTAAACTTACCAAGACACAGAAACACCACAATAATGCCCATATACTTATACGCCATGCTATGGGGGTCTATTTTATACACTACAGCTGTCACAGTAACACACTGGACCAGACTTAGCTTGTCCAAACAAAGGAGTCCCATCGAGTTGTGAGTTCTAGAGAAACATTAAGCACATCGGGTGATATTAATCCATCTCGTCGCGTACCACAGCACAGCACAGCACAGTGCAACCGCTAACACTAGCCTGATAACTGGGATGCTATAACCGCTATCAGCTCACCAAAATGGCTTTGTCTTGCTCCGTTACACGAGAAGGTCGACTCTTTCTCCCAAAGACGTTTCCCATTATTCAGCCACATCCCAGCCACATCCTCCCCTATCAACACAAAAATTACTGAACTTGCTGAACATATTGTCACATTAATAAATAGCCTGAAATGGCTAACAGGCTAACCGACTACACCATGCCCGCAGTTGGGGTTTTTTTTTCCGCGTTTCCTACGGCGAGCGAGGCAGGACGTGTAATTCGAAGCGTTTCATAGCTTGTCTACTGGTGTTACTCTTTGCTCTGATATTAATTCATTATATATTATGATATGGTACGAGTACTAAGTAACAGCTGCGCATATTATCAGGATAAAATGAATTAAATTACATATTTCATAGGCTGTGCCATGTTGAACAACTACTTCACTAATACAGTACCTGGGACAGCTTCCGTATCTCCGGGGGTTCCAGGATCAGCACCATGGAGAGCAACCACGAGATTTTCTTTTACAAACGTCAGGTTTGTTCAATGTGAAGGCAGGATAATAACAGACAGTTTTACTATTGTTTTAAATTAGTAAGGTTTAGCAATGTGAAAAGAGGACAACAATTATCAAAGTATACGGCACTGCGCAAAAGTTTTGAGCCACCCCTAATTTCTTTATATTTTGCTTCCAAGGAGCCAGACTTTCATTTTTTAAACTGGTCTTGCACAATAGGCTTTTTATTTTCCTAAGCCACTTAACATTGACCAATGAATCGTTCATAAAATCCATAAAACAGGCACCTAACTCAAGGGATGAGCCAGTGTTGTGTCTACACACAACTCACTGCTTAGCAAAGAACCAATTTTAAATTACATCTTTGCTGTTTTATCTTTAGACACTTTGGTACCAGCAGCCTGTTGCAAAAACAATTACTTATCATTTCTTTAGTTGAATCCACAAAAAAAAAGAATGCCCCAAATAAGTCATAAAGTCATAAAGTAGTATTTTTGCACCATCAAAGTGAGTCCCAAAGAGCTCTTAGCAGAAAACTTGGCATATCTTGGCATGCTGTGCAGTGTGTCAAATGGACAAAAGAAGAAGTGTCAAGGCCAAAAAACCATCTTCAGCAGATGAACAGTATCTGTCCTTGTGAAATAGGAAAAGAAAATCCAGCAAAGACACGACACAGGACCTGAGAGATGGATCTGGCCCTTCAGTTGATCCACCTACTTTTGAAGCTTCATGAGAAATAGTCTTAGTGGGAAGGTTGGTTGTCAAGAAACCATTCTTAAGGGAAACAGGGAGAAAAGGCTGAGGTATGCCAAATTACACAACAACTGGATTGAAAATCAGTGGCAACAGCTCTCACAGAGTGATGAATCCAAATTTGAAAATTTTGGTTCAAATCATCAACGTGTAGGCAGGCGATCAGAATTCCAACAGTGAGTGCCTACAGTCATCTGTAAAACACGATGGAGTCTCTATCATGGTTTGGGGCTGCATTTCAGCCAGTGGTGTGGGGGATCTTGTCAAAACCGATGGAATTATGAATATAAAAAAGTGCTGGCAGATTTGGATCCAACATGCAAAACCACCTGAAAAGTCTCATTTTCAACACACTGCCGATGTAGTAAAAAAAAAAAAAAAAAAAACCTGGATAGAAAAACACACAATGGAACAGTGTAACGGCCTCCCCAGAGCCTGGACCTCAACTTGAAAGAGAATGGAACAAAAGGCAGCCAACATCCAGAGAAGAGCTTTGACTGTCCTTCACGAAGCCTGAAGAACTATCCCTGAAGATTACTTAATGAAATGGCAAAGTTGCCACAGTTCAGATTGTGAAGAATAAAGGTGGCCATGCCAAATATTGACTTTCAAGTTTTTTACAATTGTACAAATTCTGTTTTTGCCTCAGATACTGTATTTCCATGTATGTTTGAATGTTTCAGTATATCACTGAACCTATTTCAGATTTGACTAGCATAACATAAATGATGGGTGGCTCATAACTTTTGCACAGTGCTGTGAATGTTGTAGGCTATTTAATGATTTGGCTGGTGTAACATAGACATTTCCCAAAGTTATCTTGCCTTCCTAAAATTTCCTCTTTTCTGCGATTCAGGTGGAGTTGAGATAGGTAGAATAAAGTGTGCTGAGCTGAAGGTCATGCATCGGAAAAGAACTTTATTTCAAACACATATATTTTATCTGCTACCATCAACTATAGGCACACACTAAAGCCCAGAACTGCAAAATAGGTATTTAGAAAACATAAAAACAAACAAACAAAAAAGAGTTTATTGACCATTTGAAGGGAAGTATAGGAACAAGATGAAAGGCAGTTGGTTCAAGCTGACCTTCTGTGTTAGGGCTTTAGAAAAACAAAACCTAATCCCCACCATAGTGTAATCCCTGTGATCTGCACTGTTTTTTGATCAGCGGCTGCACCGTCAGATTAAGTCAACAGACTGCTGTTTATTGGTTTGTTTCAGTTCTACTTATCATTGTAATGTACAGACTTACAGGTGCACCGCAGGACATAGTGACATCACAGATGGATGTGTAACAGAGAACATTTCTGACCACACCAATCAGCAACACTGACTGTTGTCAGAAGTGGATCAGGTTAGGGCTCTGTGGCACAGCTTCTCCTATTCCCAAGGTGCATAGAGAACAGAAAGATTGTAAAGTGGTCAGACTTGTGTAGTATAAAGAACAACTTTATTTCATTGAAGTGAAACAGGTGAATACTTCAAGGATACTGATTTGTAGTTGTGTGTTATGTATTGTTTGATTTTGAGAAGTCTGCTCCAAGTGAGAGCAGATTGAGAACCATGCCTCTAGGACTCCCATTGTCCCATGTGACATCTCCAGGTACAGGCTGTCACACCAAATCCTGGGTACACTAATGCAATTACTGCAGTAGGTAATTCTAAGCTATCAGAGGGAAAGCTAATGAGTAAACAATGGATCAACAAGTCTAAATATAGCATTTTATCATGAAACTTTCTATATACATTATCAAACATAAAAAACAGACAGAACAGAGATTTATTTAATAATATAAAGAATGTTCATGTTCATGTTTTAGAAGCTAACTAGCGGTACTGGGTTCTGTATTTCAAAGTGAAATTTCTTTATAATTAGTTATACCACCAATTTTATTTTAATTGTAAAACAGTCACAGTTATAAACATCAGGATGTTAAAATCCGTTACATTCCCACCAATTAGTTCAGGAGATTTCTCCAATTACAAGTGTGTCTGCAAATGCAGCATGACTGAGTTTGCAGATACGCATCTATGCCCATCTGACTTATTGTTAAAGGCATCTTTGGCTGTTTAAAACAAAACTAGAATATTTGGCATTCTTTCCATTAACCCATTCATAAGCTCCTATTTCATTTCAAAATGCACCATTTGAAATTACAACAACAAGGCCAAAAATAATGAATGCATTGCTGCCAAAGAAAAGGGATATTGCAAAAAAATCAAATGCCATGATGGGAGGCCTATTCACATTTAGCCACTCACTTTACATCAAAAATACTGACCGATGATTATATCCATGCACGCCACCAGAATACTGAAAGGAGTTCAAAGGCTCTTGATTTTGGCTCATAGAAATGCTTACATTTGAGCAACAGTATTTCCATAAACCATGATAACAACAACAAACAGCAGCAGCCTTCAGATGAAACTGTACAGTCCTCTCTGTTCAAAACTGCTTTCAGTACATTCCAGGCACTGGCACTAATGTGTCAGTGAGGTATCTGTCTCTTATGGCCTGCTTTAATGTCTCAGATTTGGACGGCGGGCTGTCACTCCTGTAAACAGAGTTATGCCATGACGACAGCCTTCTTGGTTGAAGCTTAGCGTCTTAGATGAAGCACTGAAAGGGATTCAGTAGGCAGCAGGCAAAACCTGAAAATCAGTTCCAAAGTGTCTAATCTGGGCATCAGTCATGGATAGATAGGTGGTCCTCATACTGGGTGAATACTGCCGAAAAAAATACACGAAAAACTCAGTTTAGCACATATGTATCAAAAAAGCATTTTTGATTATCATATGAAATGTTAATTTGCTCTGATGTAAGATTGTAGAGCACCTCTTTTAGTTATGAGTTACTCTTTAATCAGGAGTTTGTGGAATCAGGGGATGGTACTATAATGTTGTGAGAAGTTAAAGAGCAAGAGGGCATAATAAGTTAAAATAAGTCACACTCACATGCAACACTGTGGGTAAACAGTGCCAGGAAGTCAAAGCTGAGGTACTATGGAGCTTTAAAGGGATCCCTGAGCTTTTGGGATATAAGTTATAAACATGCTGCATAGCAAGCATCAGGTTAGTTCGCCATGTGTGTAAAGAAGCGGAGGGCGGGATAAATCAAGAAAAAGAAAGTCAGACAATAAAACAAAGAATCAAAACTAAAAAAAACAGGCTAGGTTCAAAATATTGGCTAATATTCAGTAAGTTGAAGAAACTGGTTATTGAGAAACCGGTTACATAAAAGACCCCAATCACAAAAAATAAAATAAAATAAATAATAACAGAAAAGCAAAACAACATTTACTGCAAATACATTTTCCAACATTTCAAACATTTCTGTAACAGGAACAAATAAACAGTGCACCATTATGCATGCTGAAAATGTGTTTTAGAGAGGAAAGAATAGCTTTAAACATAGTCCACATTCACTCTCTCACACCACAAACAGTGTTTCAAGTCTTTGGCACACTGTGAAAGCTGCCCAAGCACTGAGTCAGCCATGCAAGCAGAAAACTTAATAGAGAGGAAAAATCAATCACATAGAAACTTTAACTGTGGATTTACAAGTGTTCCATACATTATTTATTATTTAGCCCCAGCTCTGGTTTCACAACATGCACACCTAGACTATGAGGCCCTTCCATTAAAAATAGATACCTGATGTGAGGATGAGCAGGCAGTACTGATTTGTTTCATCTTTAGATCCCTAATCTGGACTAAACTATTGCTTTCTGAGAACCAGAAATACAGTCCAAGGCAATGGTGAAAAGGATATATCACTGTAGCTAAAAAGCAGTAATGCAGTAAAAAAAAAAAAAAAAAAGAACACACTTCAACCAACAGCCAGTAGAGGTCAGTCTTTCATCATTTAACTCCCCTCATTAAATGTTGATAGTGTGAGGTTGTGTGTGGTATATCAGCATTGCCATGTTTATGGCACATTCTTCCTGTTAGTGCTGTATCAGTACTGAGGTCAAATGTGCCATCAATGTCATCAAACTAGGGACACTAGAGCCCCATAGGGCCAACGCACCGAGGGAGGTGGGGATCCTCTCCCTATCAGTGGCACATTCTCATATCGAGGGGTTCCTCCAAACAGCATGGACTGATTCCTGTGAAACATGGGGAAAGACATTAGTCAGAGAAGAAACCCAAACAAAAAAATACCATAAATTGCTATTAACCTTACATGTATTCAGGGGGTGACATGGCAGTAGAAGTTGATTGAGGGGGTGGGTGAAGGCTGGCCTGGCTACCAAGGCTTGTTGTATAGCTACAGAAACTGTGCGTGTTGGACCTTCTGGGGTTATAGGATATCCGATGAGCTTGGGGATTGAATGGGTCCTCCTCATCTATGTCATTGTACTCTTTTTCCCTGCATGAAAGTGTACACCCGTGCACAGACAGAAAGACACAACAGTCTGTTAACACTTTGCAGATGTGCGCTGTGGGCATTACTAATGGGGTAAGGGGTCGCTCGGCACTGACCTGCTGCCCATTAGTGTCCACACTCGGAAAATTACACATAGCATGGCAGAGAGTGCGCAGGCAGCCAGAAGTGAAAACAAAGAGAGGTAGAGGAGCCCTTCAACTCCATCATAGCACACACCCATGAGGGCATCCAGATAGTCCTAGAAGGATGTATATACAGTCAATACAGTGAGTCACTAGTGAAAATACTGTATTACCTTTGACAAATATCACCTGTGAGAATAATATTAAGTGCCTTAAAAAGGGCAGATTATGTCTATGTTTAGACCATGAACAATGATAGAATGAGATTTGAAAATTAAACACCTCTGTGAAGAGGACAATAGGGCTGCAGGCTTTCACAGCAGAGATGCTAAAAGGCAGAGCTGAGCCACGCAGACATCCTCGTGCTACTCTGATGATATGCATTACAAAGATGCATTCCTATTTTGCGTTGCTTGTTATATTTGACTAACAAGCTCAGAGAAACAGTCTTTGTCTGCATTTGTCTGGCATGTGTGGTAAGTTACTGCATAACCCCAAATGTATTTGAGCATCCTCATTACTGATGTTTATAGCACATAATTATGGAATGTTTGCAGCCCTCTATTACCTGTCACTTTGAATAAGTTCCCAATTTGAACCTGATCTATCAATAAGGCAGGCCTACTACAGTATCTTAGCTTATCTTCGTGGATTTGTTTAATCTCTGATAGGAAGGATTTAATAGAATTACCACAGAAACTCTGCTGAGCCAAAAACCTGCATTTCAGGTTCCCATCACCACAGCAGACTCATATCGGAGCAGAGAGATGCTATTTTCATTAAATGATAAAACTGTGACAAAGTGAAAGTGGCAAAAGCCATTTTGTTCCTTTCTGAGTCAGAAAAAAAATGGCAGCAAAGAATCTACTACATACACGAAGACTGACAATTTGAATGGTGTATATAAAAGTCAGTGTATGTGAAATACATAGAGATAACATTGAAAAATCAGTCAGGTTGGCCCTCTAAGTGGCTTTGAGCTATGTTACAAAGCAGTCCCATTAAAAAGTGTCCTGGTCAGAATCTGACCTTACCTTATGTAGCCCACGGCAATCCAGCAAGGCTGTTAGCTGGTGTAGACTGAACTCAGTGGAGTTTAATAGTCGCTGGATTCCCAAAAGGTCTCTCTGTACAACAAGGTATAAAAGGGGAGCGGATGATACACACATTTCCACAGTCTAGTGCAAAAGTCTGTTAACCAGCTGCATACCTCAGCAGTGGGAAAGACACGCACAGAGAACTGCAGCAAGCCTTGAATCTGGATTTGCATGGTGGTCAGGGAGCGCTGGCAGGTTGTCAAAGACTGTGAAAACATAATCACCCCTACATCACCCACACAGATATCTAGTACAAACAATGAGAGGATCTTAATAAGGAGGGTATTGTTTGGGAGCAGCATGTCAACAAGTAATTTGGTGTTAAGTAAGGCTTTATAATGCGCTTAACAGGGGACACATTTGTTTCCAGACAGATTATCTTTTGCCACCAACCGTCTCACCCACCACTCTCCCACCTCCCATTCCCACCACCAACCTATAGCACAAACAAAAGAGTAATATTTATACCATCTAGGCCATCAGAGAAAGGATCATCCTTACCTACTTAACAAGCATGGGTTTAATCCATAAATGGGTAGTGTGACGATAAGAAAGCATGTAGCTCTTAATAATTACCGGTCATGGATTTATCCTCCACAAAATCACTGAATACATGCCACACAGATGCAGAATCACTCATGCAAAAGAAATCCTCAGACTATACAGAAAATATAACATGCGAGAAAAAGTGGGATTATCACACTAAATTCTCTGAAATGAAAGAAAACATACTGAGAGCCAACCAAGGACTGACGTTTATTAGATAAGGCTATATGTCTAATTCCGGTCACCTTGAAGGTGAGTGAGTTCTGAATAGAAGCAGTTAAGTGCCAAGGTGCTGTTATTCAAACTGGTTTTAATGATAAATAATGTGTTTTCTGTAGTTCCCTTTTTTCAAAAAACAATTCATCTGCATTTCAGGCACCAATAATTAGCCTTCTTTTTGGAACCTGCAAAGGGCTTTAAATATTTTGTTGAAAAGGCACACCTTCAAATGCTAAAATAAACCAACACAACTTGACTGGTCTATGCAGACTGGTTGCCTTAATACATGATGTTTAGTAAATTAAATAAAAATGTTTCTAGCTGGAGCACCAAAGGGCAAAAAACTATGCACAGGGTACATGATGCAGCTAGTTTTTGGAGACCTACATAAAAAGAAGCATCCTTGATCAAACTTTATTATTTTACATGATTGAGGGCTCACTTGTGCCCCTAACAGGATTTAGCTGCCTGGTATCTCACAAGAAAAAGTAATTTAGAAAAAAAAAATCAATAAAAAAATTGAGTGTGTACATCTTTAGTAACTAGTTGCATATGTAAAGACACAGCTAAGACTGGACATGTAGCCGATACCTGTTGGAAGGGGTTTGGTAGATTCGGACTGCAAAACAAATAATAGTGTGCGACATCTGGAAGGTGAGAAAAATAGCAAGATTAGAGTTTTGCTGAAACAGTCACTGGAAGTGAGAGGTTGTCAGTGCAGTTCTCATTGGAGACATTAATTACCTGCACTGAGGAAATCCTTGGTTTTGTTGACAATAAACTTGTCTGGAGACACACAAAAGTCACTTGTACCCTGTAGAAAAACAGCAAAACACAATAAGAAGAAGAAAAACAAAAGGAACCAATGTAAATTTGGTTATGCAGATGAGTAAAGCTGATTTCTGAGATGTTACTGACAATCAGTCATGAAAATACCGTGTTTTACTACATTTTTAATCACCCTTTAAATGGAGTAATGATGCCACCAGCAAGCACATAGTGTTATACACAGTAAAGGGCAAAAATTGTATGGTATGTAGGAACAGACTTTAAACATTATTGGCCATGTAGAGCATGTCATGCTTTGCTGACCGTGGGGGAAATCTACTAAATATTTCTAAATTATTTAATTCATCCCTGGAGAGCTGCTAATGTGCATGCATAAACAGTTAGGGGTCAAAATCATGCAATTTCTGTGCACTTAGTCCATGGAACACAAAAACAGGGCTATTATAAAAAAAAAGGCAAATAACAGAAATAACCACAACGATTTGTTATATGCATGCATAATTCACAGTTGGGGGAAAGAGGATACTCTTTAAATTGATAGGTTAAATAGAGTTAAAAGAGATCAAAGACTCTGTTATGATGAAGGATCGAACATTAATTAATTAATCAACAAGTCTGCATGCTTACTACTTACCTAAAATCAAAGCATGCACACGATCCAAAAAAGTGAAGCCAAAAAAAAAATAAAGGGTCTACATAACAATCAGTTACACTTCCTATTCTAGCCTTTCTAGTTACCCCACTTAACTCTCAGATTTTCAACAAACCCTTAACTCAGCTGTGATCACGTGACTTTGTTTTCAGCAAAAACTGTACAGCACTATGCCAGGCACTGTTGTCTCATTATACTAGCGGGGACATTTTGTTTATGCTAGGCCTCATCAAATATGTATAAATTTATGAGTATTTTCTAGGACACCACCATCACCTACCTTCCTTTCAAAATTCACCATGTTTTTGCACACGCAGTTGTGTTCTGTTTATTTATTTTTTAATAATGATGTGCAGGTGCAATATGTTTACTAGCTTGTTTTGCATGCTGTCCCACATTTCAGCTTCAATCATTCAAGACTGCTCTTTGATAAACAACTTTGGCTAGCCTTCCTATTACAGCTAGTCACAGATTGCTCGTGAGTGTACCTCAACTTAAGACAAAACAGACCGGGAGAGAGAGCTGCATGCTACAACAACAAGCTTTAAGCCTGCAAGGCTCCTTTTAAACTATAATGAGGGGAGCTAAGCTACAAACACTGTCCAAGATATTGCCCATTTGGCTTTACATCTACAGAGAATCTCACCAAGAACCACAGATGTCTGTGAATTGCACGAATGTAGTTAATTTCAGGTTAAAATATGCTATCCTCTCCCCTCTGCTTCCCTGTCTCACTTAAAACAGCTGTCCAGATGTCAGATCCTGTGGGATAATCCACAGATGTTCAGTTTCTCGACATGGGGGATGGAGGGAGGCTGGAACCAACGGGTTTTTTTTTCGTACCCCAGACAGTGTCCCTAATACGAGCACCATTAAACACACCAAGTCCAGATGTTCTAAACACATGGTCTACAATCAGGAAGAGAGAACAATCTGTCAGAAATGAGAGAAGCATAAGAGATAAATGAATCTAGGAACAATGACTGAAGAGATTTTGAAGAAAGGAGAGCTAATAATTGAAGCCACAAAAGTGCTTGGTTTACAGTGGGGCTAAAGGTTGATGGACTTAAAGGACTAAGGCTGTGTAATCAGCTTTACTACATGGGTGACCTTGGAAAAAGACCCATTGTAATCTAAACAGACACTTTTTAAGCTGCAGAGATGCTCAAGTATTGTCCACATGTTTACTGGCACAAACACCCTTGCAGGGGTAATGGGAAGGAGGGGTCTAACTAGTAGAGCAGGTATAGTCCAACAGTCTGATTTCAGTATGTCTGATGCAAGTGTGAAGTATATTTTAAAAATATGTAGTTTCCTCACCACAGCTGTAGCAGTGTCAGCTCCTAGTGAGGCCCAGCTCAGGATCAAAGACAGTATAGCAAAACCCATGATCCTAGTGGAAAATTGCACATGGGAGTGCAGGAGAGAGACAAAGAGATATGGGGAGAATCACATGAATCAGATGAATCAGTTTACTTTTGTGCCACTGATCTTCAGCCCCCCCTTTTTTTACCCCGTTAATGTGATTAAATCTTTCCAGTTTCTCTGCTTGGGGACTGTTCTCCTGCCTGGAGACAGAGGCTCTACTCACAAACCAGCTACATGTAAAATAGACCACACAACGGAAATTTAATTTATTACAAAGCGATACAAATATAAATGAACTCATGATTCTTTGCATGATTTATATACAAAAAAAAGCTTTAGAAAGAGAACAGAAGTAAAAAATAAGTTTAATAACTGCTCAATCGAACACTTAGAGTCAAAACTAATGATGATACCATTTGAAATCTGTTTCTTTGGCCATTTGTGCTTTGCTGTATTCCATTAGCAGTATTTTAATTCCCTGCATGTTCTATCAGTCGTCTTATATAAGCGGTCAGTCCCTCCTTTTGTCAAGAAAGAGTGACAAATTCAACAAAGTCAAGCAAACACTGTGAAAGAGCATGAGCACGAGATTCTTAGAAACCACTGGCAGAGGGTTGACAAAAGCCTGCGACCATGAAGTAGATAAACAATAAAAAGGAAAAGAATGCCCCCCCCAGATGAATGTAAAATGCTGAAGAGGGCTTTCCTTCTCAACTCACTCCACGGACCTTCTTGAAAGCACCAATAAAGTAGCCTGAGAGCACTTAATAATTAGTTAAGGGAGCAGACTCATCCCACTCAAGCGATCAATAGGCATTAGTGAGACCCATCAGAGAGGGATGTGAAAAGCGAGCTTGAGCATCATCTGCTAACACTGACACGCAGGTTGCAATAAATTGGGCAAATAGGACGGGAAGTCTGAATTGTGGATGTGCTGGTTGGACATCAGTGTTGGTTTAAAATACTGGTGGCAATTTATTAAATAAACTGTTCTGTTTCTCCTTCTTTCGGGGCTTTGCATTCCATTTCACTTGGTTTAATGTGTGTGTGTGTGTGTGTGTGTGTGTGTGTCTGTGTCTGTGTGTGTGTGTATAAAGTGGCCTTTACCTGCATGTGGAAATAAGGCAATTCACTGAGGAGAGGAGTAAGGCCAGTGCCTTTGTAAGTACTATTTGAAGACTTAATGCTATCATTTTTGTTGTTAATGGAGTGACCTCTACCGTGCCAAAGAATCTGATTGGTGCCCTGTCTGTCTGAAGTCTGTGAGCAGAGGCCAATGAAAACAAAGACGTATTGTCAGGAAAAGAAAAAAAAAAACTCGCACAAATGCTGTACAATAAAGAGAATACCTTTGCATGCACACTCAGGGTACCTACGTGATAAGCAGATACTGAGAATGCTTGGCCATACCCAGGCACATGGCCAAGCAAATGACCAGATCCAGGATCAGCAGCAGCAGATAAATCAACCATCTACAAGACATGAAAATGAAGCATTTTACCTACAGACAGCAGATTTCATGCACATTTACAAGCACTAGAAAGTACTGGCTGAACATATGTCTGCGCTGCATGTGTGAGAGCTTTGTGTAGTTTATCAGCATTCCTGTCGCTTAGTTAGAGCCCATCTGTTTCAGGTAATTTCCGGCTTGTTGGTTTAATAATTCAACACCAGAAATCCATATACATTCATTTTTAATTTTCCTTTGAAAATGTCCTTCACAGGAATAGCTAATGCTTGTGTGTGTGTGTGGCCTGACTGGCCAAACACAGAGGAATTCTTACAACTCATTGTTAACTCCCCAATCCCAGCATACTGTAAAAATATATCATTTCAATTTTCCAAGAATGATGCATTATGGTGTCTCAGTGACATCGTGTTGAAGATGATTACACTTAAGAAGGCCAGTAGGAATACAATAACAGGATCCTCAATGTGATGCAACAAAGCCCCCAAACCCTTTGTTTTGTTTGACTTATGACCAACTGATTTTCCAGTTCAACTAAGTATTTCAGTCTGAAACTAAAGGAATTCACAAGACTGTCACTTTGACTATGACTATTTCATCTTTTCTTATACATCTTGAACAGTAACATTTATTGGTTCACTGACAAAAAAGCTCTGCAGGCTCACAATCCAGTAGCCGCATGAAACTCAATCATGACCCAGAAGATTGGTGTCAAGTATCTGCAGTCTAAAAGAAGACGTGGTAATAGGATGCAAAAAGCAAGTGAGTCATGTGGGAATATGTATGCATGCACTCAATGGAAGGGATATTATATCTCTACCGGTGGTGCAATAGCAGTTATGTTTGAACTTCTTTTTAATGCCATGAAAAACAGACATCAATACTGCAACTGATACAGAGGTATAGAAGAAAACCTGTGCATCCCATTCAACACACATATTTAAACAAAACAATCAACTTATCTTACCACCTAAGTTAACACAGATGAATGAGTCATCAAGATGTTCAAAACCCTGGAAAATGAATGCCCATTATATAAGCAGGTTAGTACAGAAAAAAACTGCATCAAAAACTCAATTATATGGCACCTACACCTACACCCTCCATAAGCAAACTGCATATGGAAGTACATCTGATGTTGACTAAAACTACGTATCCTGTACACAAGCAGGGGCTAGTTGACTTGAACAGCTTTCCATAGAGATGCAGAAATGAGTCTCAAATAAATGGTGCTTTGTTGCACTCAGCTACATATGCAAGGGGAATGCATATTTTTGCAAGTTTGAATGAAAATTATTTTATTTAACTGTGTGTACCAAAGCGGTTATATGAGATGTTTGCAATCGAACACCTCCATAATGTACAAAAATGTTTACCTTCACCAGCATAGGTAGCGTAATCTTTCATGCACAAATATTTCAGCATATGCACTTACTGGCTGCTTTATTGGGTACAGCTGCTGATCTGATCACTAATACAAATACTTAATCGGCCAATCACATGGCAGCAACTCAGTGCATTTAGGCATGTAAACATGGTCAAGTTCAAACTGAGCATCAGAATTGAGAAGAAAGGTGATTTAAGTAACTTTGAACATGGCATGCTTGCAGGGTCAGACTGGTTCTTGAGTATTTCAAATAACCTCTCATTACAACAAAGGTACACAGAAGAGCATCTCTGAAAGCACTACACGGTATGGTCATCTACAACAGCATAAGTCCACACCAGGTGATACTCCTGTCAGCTAGGAACTGGGACTACAATTTGCATGGGCTCACTAAAACTGGACAACAAAAGATTGGATTGCCTGGTCTGCTGCTACATTCAGACGGCTGCTTCAGAATTTGATGCAAATCAACAGAATGGCTTCAAGTTGAAAAGACAAACATGAGTCACATCATGGATGTACAGCCAGCAAATCTGCAGAAGCCGTGTGATGCTATCAATATGGACCAAAATCTCTGAGGAATGTTTCCAGCAGTGTGATGAATCTATGCCATGAAGAACTAAGGCAGTTCTGAAGGTACGAAGAAGAAGAACGGGGTCCAACCCAGTAGTAGCAAGGTGTAATGAATTGGCTGGTGAGTGTATTTAAATCAATTGAACTAACCTGAAAACATCTATGATGACAATATACTGTGTGATGAGCTGCACTGACATGCTTACACAAGAAACAGAATAAGCCCTAGTTCCTGAATAACACTTTAATCAGTACCAAATAAATGAATGCTTTTTGCTGAAGATCTCACACCACTCAGAAGCATTATATTTCCATCTATTCAAATCTACTCTAAAAATAAATTGGGCAACAGGCTTGCTGGAAACCTTATTGCACAGCATGATAGTCTTTAAATCTTATGTGCTTTTTCATTTAGTTTCACACCACATCAATTTAAGCTCTCTAAATTAGCCACCACTAATAGCAGATTTTTTTTTAATTATTATTCTTTTGGACTACTTTATTGCTGATTGGTTTACTAGTTTTTCTGTTTTCTAAATTTATTATTTTCAGCACTCTTAATATTTTGAAATAAACACATTTCTTAAAAAGAAAACAGCATCAATATAATAACTGCAGTGAATGTGAGCACCACTCTGCAGGTACGGAGATCATTAGCGGCCTAATAGCCACTCTGCCATGTATAACATTTTATGAGAGCAATACGTATTAGAGTTGAACCCGCACAGTGGGGGGAAAAGCTCAATTTCAGCTTTCATTTATTTAGCAATTAGGAAAAATAGCTTTTCCGGTCTGTGTTCCGGATGGGAGATCAATAAAATCCCATCTGCTCTGTCTGTTCTGGATCACTTACAGTCCCATTCTGAGCAGTGCATTTACTTCATTCGCATGCAGATCAAGAAAAAAAAAAGTGCATCACTCCAGGGGATGTGTTAAGGCACCACCTACCTGTAATACTCAATGAAGGCTGTTTGGTCTGCAATGGCTGCCAAGTCAAAATTGGTTTTGTTGATGTCTGGCAGAACAGTCAGCTCACGGATGACATTATTGACCATCAGCTGCATAAAACGTAGAGCTTGGAGGTAGTCAGGCCTTGTAGTAAAGATCTCATCCAGGCGTTCCAGGTGCTGTTTGAGTCCAGTTTCCACATTACCCAGAGAGCCTGCAACCTAAAAGCAAAAAAAAAGAAAGAAAGAAGGAAATAAAAAAAACATAAAGGAATGAAAAGACAACCAAAAGGTTAACATAAAAAAGGCAAAGGAAGTCAAAAGAAGTAAAGGAGAAAATAGGGTCAGAGTCAAACAGGAATATAAACTCATAAACAAATATTCTTTTAAAATATAGAGAAAGGTGAAAGAAACAAAGAAGCCCTCCCTCGAGAAAAGATTAACTTTTCTCCTCAACCGTGTGTTTTATTCAGATAAACAATGTTAGAGTAGAATACTGATAAGAAAACCGGGGAGACCTGTTATCACGCAGGTTTTTGATAGTGAGAACGGAGTGGGAGGAAGCATGGTGGAAAGGAGCAAATCCATTTTTTTGTTGTATTTTCACAGCATCAACAGAACGTGAAACACGTAAATTTTAACACTATTAGGAAACCAAGTGTTACAGCCACAATAGGTTGACCCGAGCATGTATATTATTCTCTTTTAAAGTGATGTTAATGAGAAAATCTGCACAGCAAATGTGGATGAAAGGGTAATCCTACTGTTGAAATTGAAAACATAACACCCAGGCAAACACATCTCAAAGTTTTTTGACTGGGTGACTTTGGAGTTAGACATTCTTCCATACGTATCATCACCTTTATCAACGCTCTCTAAGAATATGGGACATGAGGAGTGAAAATGTATTTGTTTTCAAAGGGAAATGTTTTCCTGTTCTTGCTGGTTATAGGACTTATACTGGTCAACAGTTCAAAGCCTTCTTGCTCTTAGTTTTTCTTCCATAATGTGCTAAATGTTTTCAGTGGGCAGGCTAGCACCCAAACTTGAACAACAGAAACATACATGTAGAATATAGTTTAGCATTGTCTTGTTGACATAAGCTTCCTTAAAACTATTTATGGTTGGCAACATATTGTTCTAATACAATATATGATGTTATCCAGTATATAAAAATATATTGGGTACAGCTGTTCCACTTCTCATTTATGGAAATATCTAATCGGCCAATTGCATGGCAGCAAGTCAGTGCATTTAGGCAGGCAGACAGGGTCAAAAGACCTGCTGAAGTTCAAACTGAGCATCAGAAAGGTGAGTATAGAGACTTTGAGCATGGCATGGTTGCTGGTGTCAGACAGGCTGGTCTGAGTATTTTAAATAACCAGTCACTAAAGCAGTGGTATGCAGAAGAGCACCTCTGAATGCACAACACTGTGTGGTCTTCTGCAACAACACAATTCCACACCAGATGCCATTAATGTCAGCTAGGTACAGAAAACTGAACCCACTTTCCACAGTACTGTAAACTGGCCACTAATGGCCTGTATGGGCTCAGCAAAATTGGACATGAGAAAATTGGACAAAAGTTGCCTGGTCAGATGATTCTTGATTTCTGATGTGACATTCCAACCTCAGGGTCAAAATCTAATGAAAACATGAAGCCATCCTGCTTTGTATCAACAGTTCAGGGTGGTGTCACTATAATAGTGTGGGGGTGTTATTTGTGCACTATATTAATTAACTTTCAGAGATTTCACTGACCCCAGGAAGACTAGCAAGGGAACAGCAAATAGGGATCCTAACAAATGAACAACCTGTGTTTACTGACAATGCTTTTCAAAGAGTTCTTGAGCCCATGTCAATTTTTTTAGTATCCCACAACCTTTGAGTCTTTTGTTGACTCTTTACTAACTATTTTAAAACATGCTGCTGGTGTCATATAAGAAAGGCAGATACTTTTCAAAAGTAATAAACTCCATCGCTATTAGTATTTCATGAGTTGTCCTTCTAAAACTTTCAGTTAAATGCAAGGTTGGAATTCCTTGCAAATTGTGGCCTTTTACTGAAACCTTTGCACAGTGGAGGAATCTTTTTTGGTAACTGGAATACAATTGTCAAAACTGAGATTATCATCATTCATATAAACAGAAGGCCAAAGACATGACACTGGGTCAAACAGTTTAACATCTTTCATATTACAAGCTAGGTTGGGCCCAACTCCATCTAGCTCTGAGCAGGGTGTCTCTGATGATTGCCACTGCAACTGTGTAGATGCAAGAAGTAATAAGACTGAATTATTTTTTAAACAGTTTAAAAAGAATGTAGGTGGATTCGGGTGTTGTTAGACTGAGCCATTTCCAGTCTTTGTGCTAAGATAAGCTACACTGTTTATCAGTTTAAGCAAAAACTTTCAACACTG
Organism: Pterophyllum scalare; assembly: GCA_024447675.2. NCBI lineage: Eukaryota > Metazoa > Chordata > Actinopteri > Cichliformes > Cichlidae > Pterophyllum > Pterophyllum scalare. The sequence continues at coordinate 139,253 of JAMQGT020015014.1, forward strand.
AATAAAAAAAAGTTTGACAAAAAAATGGTGCGCTTTTAAATAATAATAAAAAAAATACCATAAGAGAGCTCCTAAACTCAACACCCCCGCCAAAATGACTTTGCTAGAGCACTTAACGTTACACTGAGTAGGAGGCCCTACTAATTCTGAACAGATGTTACTTTCTGTATTCTAATCTGTGACAGTTTGCAGCAGCTCTGCTTTCTTTATCTATTATCTTTTCTCCATTATACCCACGGCTTCTTCAACACATCCAAGAATTCTGAGTAAGACTGTATATTCTCACACAATGAAAATACACCACAAAGACAAACATGTATCTCTGTCTCCTTGACACCTCAACTTTTCAAATACTTCTGATTAAATTTTACTGACTTAATGTGCATGATGGTTTGAGTAAGACTGTAGAAAGTGGATCCATGTAGAGATGCAGCAAAGATAAAGCCCCATTTTCCAATGCGGCAATCCCAAGGGGTAGAGTGTGTGATTGCCAGTAAACTGCTTTCACTCCCACCTCTATGTTCATCATCTCTCACAGTTCCTGCCACAATGCCTCAAATCTTATCTGCAAGCCAGTCTGCCTGCCTGTGAGAAATGGGATCCATCAGCTAGCTGCTCTGGGTGATCCACATTTCCCTAATCTCGCCTGTCCCGTCTTTCTTTAAAATGGATTAAAGCTCGATTTAACTAAAAGCGGGTCACAAGGAGGAGGCTCCATTTTGGACATGCCTGTTAAATGAGACCGATTTGGGGCTCACAGCAGCTCCACTCAAAAGCCCAATTTAACATGCAACTGAACTGTTCTGCTAAATGTCTTCATTGATTTATATATAAGTGGGACAATAAAAAAAAATAACACTTTAAAGTCAAGTGAGGTTATACATTGAGAAATAGGACCCCGAGGAGAGGCATTTAAAGGAACTAATGTACGGTGCGGGAAGTAGCAATCATTTTGTTCCAAGAATCACAAGCTAGCATTCACTTCAAAAGACAAAGAATTATATGTAAGTTAGCGCTGCTGCACGTTGAAAACCTACATTTTTATCAAGTCTAGTTCTCATGTTTTCGCATCCATAATTCTGTGGAAGCACTGACAAACCCTTAATAATGCAACCTGAACACTGGATATAGAGATGAAATATAGATTGCCTATCAACATTCAAAAGCTCCAGTAGCAAAGGGAAAATTGTTCTCTTTATCAAATATTTTCTTCTGTGCTGCATGATAATGCCTTACACAGCATAAGAGTGTATATTTTGTGAAGCAATCAGTCGAGCCAAACAACTCCTTTGTAAACCACAAACCACACCGGAGCCCTGAGAAGTAGAAATTGGTTGTTCTTGTTCCCATTTACTTTGCGCAGCAGATATATTAACCCAGCATGTAAAATGCAAAAAACACTCAAAAGGAAAATAGACTTTACATTAAAGTAAATTACTGAAATTATTAACTTTAAACCAACAAAAATGTAAATGATAGTTGAAGAAAGGATAAACTGTTATCTATCACAAGACTAAACAGACTGCAGCACCTTTAGATTTGCAGGATTGCCAGTCAGCCAGCTCATCAGCTCCGTAAGTAGAGTACACTACATCAAGCTATAATTTTACAGAGAATGCTTTTGTATCCCCAAGGAACATCTAAGCTTCTCATGCAGCTATAGTATACAGTACATCACGCTCTAGGATCAAATCAATACCAAGATGCCTCAGAGAGCGTCAGCAGCAAGGATGCAGAATTGCCAAAGCTGAATCCCATTTACTTCCCACAGCACAAAAGCAGTACACCCTTTTCCAGGTTATTTGCTCTACCAAGCTCAAAATAATGTAGTACAACACAATGGCCTCGAAATATATGCTGCCTATTATGAGGGCCATAATGTTTAGTCTGCGTGTGAAACTGCTTTAGAGAGCTGTTGATTCAACTTCATATTTGAGGATGCAGTTTGTGATGCTGCTGAATATTGCATGATAAAGAGAAATGTATGTGGTGATAAATGTTGTCAGGCACATTTATATCAATGACGATACAAACTAACAGAGGTTTCCCTGTGACCACTGCACTGAATCAAGACCTCCAAAGCATTCTAGCAAAAAATGAGCAAATATGCAAATGTATATTTTACATATTTGAGGCTATTCAGCATCTTTCATGAAAGCATGGTCACTAGTCTGCTTGTGTTCATACATTAATAAAACGGGCATACATATGAGCACGTATGTGTGTGACACTGACACCACCATGCACACAAACACACATGTAAAGTACAGATAGTAAGACTGAGCGTGATCGAAAGAGCAGAGGCTTAGCATCCATTAATGCACTGCAGATGGGAGTTAATCCTCTCCCTGCTCATTGTGATTACTGCTTCTTGCAAGGCCTTGTTCTGATTCCTTTGCTCTCCTTCCTCTTCCTTTCCCACACCAACCCTAAGCCTCCCAAACAACTTCCTCGAATGCAGGTCAGGACTTGTACAGAAATAATCCCTATTTACAAATCCTGAGACAGCAGGCACCTCAATTCCTTTACTGTGACAAAAAGTGGAAACAGACCCCCTGTGGGGTGGTGCTGTTGCATTGAGACAGATGCACCATTAAAGCAGAGGAGCACTGGTGTTTATCAGTTGTAAAACAGAGCTTTATTGTTATGCTTTTGCCATCATCAGATTGTTCTTAGTAATATATATGGCAGTAATATATGAAGCGTAGGATCAGAAGTTTTTCGCTGCAAAATTCTTTTTTCATATTTTTTTTTTACACACGTTTTGCCGGGTCAGCCCACAATTACTCAGCTGTTATAAACAAAACATTTGAGAACGCATCACATTTGATTTTTATGATGCTATGATTATAGAAATATAGAGCAGGGTTTGGCATGCTTCTCTCACCAGATTGTTGATGCTAGCCAGAGTGTGATTGGCATTGTAGAGCGAGTAGGTCATCTGGTACACCCCATCATTGGTCTCACTGTTCCCATAGAAACCCACTCCAACAGCAGAACTGGGAAACAGAGATAAAATAAATTAATAAATAAACAATTTAATTTTTACCCCCAACATGTTGAAATTGGTCTCTATGGACTTGTTACAGGGCAATGAAGATGAATGTTAAGTGACCCATAAAAACAAATAAATAAACAAAAAACCCCAAAGAAGTGATAAAAAGGGGAATAATTTTTATATTTGTAGAATGTGTTAATGTAGTAATATCAAAGAGTATAATTTGTTCTGTTTTCCTTTTATCTTCCTCTTCGTTACATTGCAGGCTGTGATGTTGCCAAAAAATATATAAATCACCAGATTAAAAAGTACATTTTTATATTCTTCCTATATCCAGTATTGCTTCCATCTGCTTTGCTTACTCTCATTAACTTCACTTTAATTGAAAACATCTTTTCAATTAAAGTAAAAAAGTATTCAGTCAAATGTACAGTACTGTATATTAATAACTGTATATTACAGTACTGCAAAAGCTTGGAACTCATATATTGCTACAAAAATGGGAAATGGGTTCAATCATGAATGGGAACAAAATACATAAGGCAAAAACAAAGTTGAGCTTAAAAGTCAATATTTGTTCTGACCACCTTTATTTTCCAAGACAATCTGAACTCTCTGAGGCAGCTTTCTTGTCATTTCTTTAAGTAGTCTTCAGGAAGGCTTCTTGAAGGACATTCAAAGCTCTTCTTTGGATGTTGGCTGCCTTTTGTTCCATTTTCTGCCAAGATGATCCCACACTGCTTCAATAATGTTGAATTTTGGGCTCTGGGGAGGCCAATCCATGACTGACAGTGTTCCACTGTGTGGTTTTATATCCAGATACGCTTTTACTGCTTTGGCAGTGTTTCACTGTTATGCTGAAAAGTGAAACCATTGCCAATCAGATGCTTTCCAGATGATTTTATGGTATTACGATTAATAAATATTTTGGCAACACCACTGGCTGAAATGCAGCCCCAAAGCATGACAGAGCCTCCACTGTGTTTCTCCTGACCTCCTCCGTAAATATTAACAATTTGGAACAAACAAGTTTGGATTCATCACTCCATAAGAGTTGTTGCCACTTATTTTCAGTCCAGTTCTTTTGTATTTTGGCATACCTTAGCCTTGTTTTCCCCCGTCTCCATTCTTTAAGAATGGCTTCTTGACTGCCACCAGTCCGGTGAGGCCATGTCTGATGACGTTTTGGTGAACAGCAGATAGATCAACTTAAGGGCCAGATGCATCTTTCAGGTCCCGTGTCAGGTTTTTGCTAGATTATTTTGTGAAGATTGTTTTCTGTTTCTTACGGACATAACATTAAGATTTTGTTCATCTGACATAGCTTCCTCAATTGTTTAAGGATACACTGCATACCATGCAGAGGTATGCCAAGTTTTTGGCCAATAGCTCTTTGAAAATCAAATTGTCTGTTATGTGTAGACACACCACTAGTTCATCCCTTGAGTTAGGTGCCTTTTTATTGCTTGAATGATTCATCAGTTTTAAACAAACAAGCAAGCAAACAAGCAAACAAACAAACAAACAAACAAACACATTCCGATGAAAATGATCAGGTACATGGACTGTACTGAAAATGAGTGAAAAAGCAGTCAATGTCCAAAGTAAAACTCGGAAAGACTTTCAGAATACCTGCAGAACTGTTGCTGAAGACCACTTTAAAGTATTACAAGAAAGTCTGGCTCCTTGGAAGCAAAATATCAACAAATGGCATATCTAAAGACTTTTGCACAATACTGTTCCAACTCCTTTTAACCAGTGAAAGTTTGCTCAGCACCTATGCAGTTATCTAAGTGGAATACAAAATCCACTTTTTTTTTTACCTAGTTTCAGCCTTTTAAAGCAATGCCTCTGCAACAGGGAGGGTTGTTGTCTTAACCCACAGAGAAAAACGCACCCCTACTGCTAACAGTCTGCAGTTATTTGAACAGTGATACAATTGTTCAGTAGTTAATTGGAGTGTGGTCATTGTGCACAAACATAAGCAACACTTTCAAACACATTTTGGGTGTACCTGGGGGTCTATAGAGCTGTCAGGTCATCAATCACACCACAGGCAGCACGAGTGCAGAGCTAGACTGTCATTTCTTATAACATATATACACATTCACACAGGCAAATGCAGTGCTGGTTCACTCTCATAGTGACTCATCTTGAGAAGTTTTAACACAGTCTGTTCTGCAAAAATACAAACACATACACACACACACACACACACACACACACACAGACACAAACAGTCAGATAGGCATATGGCACGGCTAACAGCCTCCACAGTGAGACAAAATTAAGTCAGTAGAAGTTAAATGACACTTCTATGCCATCTTATTTTATTTTAAACTTTAATACAACTTGTCTGTCTGTCTGTGTGTGTGTGTGTGTGTGTGTGTGTGTGTGTGTGTGTGTGTGTGTGTGTGTGTGTGTGAGACAGAGAGAGAGACATCAAATGTCTAATTTAATGTTCTGCCATTAACACCAATTTTGAGATGATTTTTAAAAATCAAGTGAGTATCAAATAAAATGAGTGAATTGAAATGATGATTTTCACACAAACGTGTAATTTTGGAGTTTTACGTGAATGGCCGTCTTGTGTTGATTTCCCCTTATTTCCAGGACTGCGAAAGTAAGTTAGCTGACTGGTTTTTAGTCATTGTCTCAGTTTTTCTTTTTTGTATAGATTGCTCACAGACAAAAGATCAGTAGGTGTCTAGTTTTCATTTACTGCAAGTAAAATCGGAAGGCATTCTCATAAAAGAAGATAGACATGACAATGACGGAAAAATGGTTCTCCCGCACAAGGACAAAACTAACAAAAAAGTAATTTTGAACAGGAAATGGATATTTTAAGAATGTGGAGAGTTCTGAAAGAAAAAACGCACACCATTATATGCTTTTGTAGACACTTTTTTTTTTTGGTCATTTTGCTTCTGCAAACCACCACAGTGCATCACCTGCTGGAGAGGAGAGTGAAGACCCCTCATAACCTAAAAGACTGATTATGCATTTCCACATTAGATTATATTTAGTTATGGTAGTGGATTGAAGACCCTTTGCATCAAAACAGCCAAAAAAATTACTTCATTACTTTCATTTAATTTGACTTAGTTAACTTAGTTTTGTACATTTTTGAAAAGGAGACATAATATTTATATTTGGAAAAAATAATAGTAAACATACATGCGTGTGAAAACAAATGTTAAAAGCAAGCCTCACCTTTGTCTCTGTCAAAGTTTCATCAAATGGCTGACTTTAAATGACTGAAGCAGCAAAAACATCAAGTTTCACTCAACTGTGAACTGATTTTTAGAGGGCACTGTTTTTTTCTTTTTGTGTTTGGCAGTACCCTGCTGCCATTATATTGTAAGTGATCAAAATCACTGTCTGTTTCCTCACTACTGAACTAGCTCCTTCTGGTTAGGGCAGGGGACACAGGGGACATACTGTGTAACAACCACAATCCAAAATTGTATGGATGTGGTTAGCAAATTACATCATTCAGCTGGGTTTTTTTTTTAAAAAAAGAAGAAAAAAACAAACTCACACACACAAAAAGCCTTACTTCAGACTATTCAAGATATACGTGTTCCATCTGATATGTGGTGTTCTGGACAATAAGCACTTCATTAACCCTGTGGTCATCCTAGTGTCACATCAGCCACAATAAAGGGGCGACTAATGACACAATAATAAAACAGTAATGAGACAGGACATTAGGGGGCAGTTTATCCTCCAGGGAGGCATTTGTGTTTTGTGCTTGTGGAAAAGGTTCTCTGCAGCATAGGTGTTTAATAGAAACCAACACAGTATAATATAAAACCATAGAGAATGTGCACACCAGGATATTTGGCTTTGCTCCTCTAAGAATAGATCACTTCACAGACAGTATAACAACTAAATGGCGTAACATTAGTATTCAAAGCTTAAGCTGAACAAATGGTTGCACTGGATGAACAAGTAATAACAGAACAATGCCTTGATGGGGAGACCAGTATATTGCACCTATAATAAAGTGGATAACAGAGGCTAACAAAGGCGAAAAGGGATTTTTGAACATTATATTTATTTTCTAACCATAATTTACCCAATTCATCCTCCTGGGGTCAGAAATAATCATCCATAGAGGTTCAGCAGCTCTTAAATCCCCTTTTCTATTTAAGTTCTACAGCACAATTCAAATCTAATTCATTGCGAATATCACGCCAAGTCAAAAGCTGGAAAATGAATGGGGTTCTCATGAAATACTAATAGATCTTTCTTACATGACATGAAAGCACAATGAAGACTTGTGTTGACGTATGACTTACGTTTATGTAATAACCATCCCATGATATAGAAGAGAGGACAAGAAAGCCGCACAGTTAGTGCCTTTTGAAGGGATTTTTCTGTCTCTCTGGGTCTCTGTTGCTGCTCCAAAATAACAAACACATTTTCAGATCAACTGATCATGCCACAGCTGCCAAAAAATAAAAAAAATAAAAATGACTACACCATTAAAAATATGTCAAATAGAACATCTTCACAATCTCAATCCAAATCAACAAGTACAATTTTATATAGATGAAGCAGAGTTCACTGAAAGTGTGGTTTTACTCCACACAATCTAAAGTCGTTTCAATGTCATTTTTATTCATGGATATATTATTTAGCTGGATGTTGCATGCAGTGCTCTGTTTGTTAAACTGAGTGTAATCCACCGTAACGAGCTTGTATACCCCAGAGCTCCTTTGCTAAACACTATCATGCCCAGACACTTAGTCTTGCCGAATGACCGTGTGCACGTTGGTTGTGGCTGGATGTGGAGAGAAAGTTAACAAAGTTAAAACCCAAAACTGTCACAAGCTTAAGCGGATTGTTACGTAAATTCAATCAAGCCTGTTAGAGAAGTCATTTGCTCTCTTTCATTTCTGCCAAGACATTTTTTTTTCAAAGTGTAGTAAATCTTATGCAAAAGTACAATGCAAGGTGGCTCTGTAGGTTTTCTGGAAGCTCCCTGTTTGTTTATGAAGTAAAATGGAAAAAAAAAAAGTGAGCCAAATCCTACACTGCAAAAATCTGGTTAGGTAGAATATTTAAATGTACCAAACTCAGCATCAGTGGTTTCACGTTTTGAGGAGGTGTGAACAGTCAGCTGATGGATTTAGCAGTCTGATCAGGTGCTGATCAGCTGATTAGGGCACTGCTGAAGACTTTGCCACTCAGAAACTGAGCAGCTAAACTTGCTTCATTTGTATAACACAAACAGAAAAAGTAGAATCCTTACAAAAAGCAGATTCAGTGGGACTCTCTTTCCTGTAGCCTGCAATTCAGTCGGGTTTACCCTAATCTGACAAGTAAATAATACATTAATAAAAAAAATGTATGAAGCTGTGGCAAGTACTTTAAAGCTTATTATAATTTGAGCATAACTGCCTTTACTATTGGCATGCTTTGCTACATATTCAAAACAGAAAGCACAAACCTCTGCCAAGGCAGCTCACTCTCTGGGCAGTATTTACTTTTAAGGGAATAATATTGCATTTTGTATATGTTCATTTTGATTTCTTTGTATTTTAAATGTACTTTAAAAGGGTTGTAACACAGCAAAACTCAGATAAGGGTAGCATGACAGATGTTTACTTGGATTACTTGTTTGCTTTTTACCTTGAGTAGATAATAGGATAATAGGTATTGGTTAGGACATAACTGGACATGAATAACTTGAGCGTATTATATTACACTACAATATATTTCTAACTAACTAGGCAGCTCATTCTCTTTCTCTTGACGATACTTTCTTTAAAAGATAAAACACATGTTGGGGTCATCTTGAAAGAAATGCAGATGTGAAGTGTATAGGTGAGATCAGAGGTCAGTGTGACATGATATTTGGATGCAAACTATCTGGTTCTGCTGGAGGTTTCTTCCTGTTAAAAGGGAGTTTTTCCTTCCCACTGTCGCCAAGTGCTTGCTCAAAGGGGGTCGTTTTGACTGTTGGATTTTCTCTGTAATTATTATAGGGTCTTTATCTTAGAATATAAAGTGCCTTGAGACAACTGTTGTGATTTGGTGCTATATAAATAAAATTGAATTGAACTGATATTTAGAATCCCCATATATTATTCCCTATAGTCATTTATGTTAAGATAAACAATGGCAGTAAGAAACATGCAGTTGTTTTAGCTCTATATAGCATCATTATCACTTTGACCTACAGATCAATCTATTGATCTTGAAAGAGAGGTCAGAGATCAAATTTGACATAATATTTTAAGCCTTTACTGTATATGGTACTTTCTATATATATTGACTATACAGACCACACTTGTGAGAATCCTAGTTTCTAAGTTTTAAGGCTTTTTCTGATCAAAAAAGTAATTAAGTTGACCTTGAAGACCTTGGTGGAAATAAGCCAAATTCTGATGGACTTTTATCATGACCCCACTCTACACCCCTACAAAGTTTTATCAGAATTCATTCAAAACTTTGAGCTATTGTGTTTACAGACTAACATTCATGGAGGTAACAATAGCCATACAGTTGTCCTCAGTGAACAGAAGACAGATATATGCATATATACATATAGTATTTAAGAACTAAATCACAGGCATAACATGAAACACAGTGTGTTTCATGTTACACCAGTGCTATAACACAGGTGTAACATGAAACACGCTGACACTGTTTTATCATTTTGACTCACCATATTATGAGACCTGTGATGATGGCAACCCAGGTGACACAGCAGGTATCAGGCCTTTTGGTGTCTTCGTCGATGTCCCTGTGGCAGCAGCACAAGCACACCACGTATACCGCCAGAACCAGCAGGCTCACACCAAGACCAGCTGCACCAACACATGCTAGAATTATCAAGGACTGAGGCAGAAGTGTGGAGAGGAAAAAAGTGCCAGAAAAAACAGAGATGCCATCTGTTAAATTCATGATTAAGATGTGATTTTACCCTGTAAAATATGTCAAGAGCTCTTCAGCAGATTGCTCCCTCAAATATCAAAGAGTCAAAGAGTATGTGTGGTCTGAGAATGTCAGGTTAGCTGACCCCAACACCCGAAAGGTCGCCTGAGTGAAAAGAACCCATCAATATTAAACAAACACTCGTGTAGAGATATCTCTAAGGTAGAGTTTAGCCATCTCATTTATATCATCAGCATTATCGCTGCTGATTGCTATGCGGCAAAGAGGATTGAAACACTGGGTGGAGGCCGCTCCCAGAGAACCTTGATTGTACTGCCAAGTGCCAAAGCAGAATATGAACTGTGGCTTAGAGGAAAACAGAAATTATTTGAGCCGGTAGGAGGGGGCATCATGTGACACAAAAAGCTTTCATTAAGTCTTGTGATTTCTGAGTGAACAAAATATTTGAAAGCCAGAAGGATGGACTGAAAAAGGAAACCATTGATTGAGAAAAAGCACAAGATTTTTTTTTTCGTTGTTGTTTATTTTGTTTGGTTGCCTGTTTCCAGACATACTATCACTGCACATAGCATTTATACACCACAGTCATAAAAAATTGTGGCCTTTATAAAGACTTTCTAAAGTCGCCACAAGCATTCATATTGAGTTTGGCTGATACTTGCAGCCTGTTCTCAGTTTTGGAACAAAAGCATTAAGTCCAGAAAATCCCTGGAGTTTATCATTGCTAAGAAAATTTTGTGAGTTCAAACGCGTAACATCTGAACTCTTGGTTAGTTCAAATGAAGAAAAGCAAGACCTTGATTTTACTTGCAAATAATAAGTGCTGGAAGTTTTAATGCCCACAAGCTCACACCATCTCTTTCTGGCTGACTAAGCAGAGCGATTCCATGACTACAATGTCTGTGACTAATTATTCCATTTGGAGGCATTGACACTGTGTCTGAATTTAAATGATATTGTTTTGCATATTCTAACAAGGTCCTTCATTGTTCAAACTCTGTTCCAAGTAAAGTCATGCTGAGCCCCAAATTGCTTTTACTTTCTGCAAACAAGTAAGTTAGTGTTTGATATATTTCACTTTCATACCAAGTCCTCAGACATTCAACCTGAGGTAGAGCAACTTAAAACCAAACCAATGTTCAAAGAATCACAGCATAATATAAACTTTAGCATTGGCATTTAGCTACACACTACTTTACAATCTACATTTACAAAAAAAACCATAAATCATGCCCAAATGAGCAATTCCAAAACAAAACAAACACTAATAGCTCACAGCTCCCACGTTACAGATGCAGCATTACAAAACTAAATAGTCAATAGAATAATGATGCCAGCTAAGTGGCTCCACCTTAGTTGGCACCCTCGCCAAACACTTAATCCAATAATTTCCCTGTTGTTTTTTGAGGACACTGTTAACGAGCTTCATGCTGCTGTGTCGCGTCCTTGATGGTTTCAGATTTGATGGGGTTTTCTGTCCCTATAACTCAGTTCAGGGGCCTCATAAGTATGACACTGCTAGTTCCGCTCATTCCTCTAATTTTCCACTCAATTGTTTTGTGATTAGACATTTAGGCACTTCAATTCCCACCTAATGCATTGTCACAATAAGGCAACAGATGCAGGAGTGAGGCGAAAAAAAAAACGTGAGACAGAAAACAATTATGGTACGGTCATTCATCACAAGGTCATTGATCTTTTATCTTCCAAAAAAGAGTGTTTGTATAAAGTAGGCTTAAGTGTGCCTGTCTAATTTAATTAAAAAGCAGGCAAGGAGCCTTTAAAAATGTGTTTGTGGCTGCTCTGCATTTTCTACTTTTCTCTAAAGAAAAGTGGACCAGCACATCAAATGAGCACTGCTAATTACTTTCAGGTATCAGAGACTGCGCAAGAGCCTCAGACTATCTGTGGTTTGACAGTGAGTAGTGATCAATTGAGCTAATGTGACCCTATCGGAACTCAGTGATGGGCATCAATAGAAGACTGTATAATAAGGAACCAAAGGGAGATAGTTCTTAGTGATGAATTATAAATTCATAAAAGACCTGGGGTCTAATGAGGATGCAATACTGATTTTGGAATGCTTTCTGTATTTTTTTTTTAAAGAAGATAGCTGAGAAAATAACACAGGAAGCTTTTCTTTGTACAGTAAACTAAAATATTAATAAATGTTTTTAATTAGATCTGTAAACAGTAAATTATGTCACAAAAAAAATTAACTGACCACAAGGTTTTCATTTGCTGGCATAAATGAACTAATGCAATGTTCATAGTCTGGCTCATATGAACTTCATTAATTATTAGAATTAAGCTCAAGTCTGTCAAACCATTCTCACTAGTTTGTAAGGATATATTAAAGGACAAACTGTCACCTCACACATGGAGTTGCCTTTATTATTATGCTTTATCCATTAATCAAAAACAAAAACAAACTATAGGAGTCCGATAAATATACATAAATAAACAAATATACAAATGAAATTGTGTTAAATGTGTGGAAGTCAAAAATAACACCTTTCTAAATTATGTACATACAGAAAACACACACCTGAATGTTGTTGTTTACAGTATCTGCCTGCTTAGTTAATACAGGTCATGTGTCCAATCATGTGAGCGCTGCAGGACTTAAACTCTCCAATATCTCGAACAAACATTTGGAGGAAACACACCGGTAGATCTCAGAGTGAGTCTACAGAACAGCTACATGTAACCAGAGTAGTCAGCCTAGTTTTTGTGTGACGGCATATCTAAATATGCGTACTACTGCTTTTGGAAGTCTCTGATGGACAGCAGCACAGATTTTTTAGTGAGATTATTTTGAAAATACGTGCGTGTCTTCCCGCAAGTACAGTTACTAACCTGCTGATAGCTCGCCTCCTCCGGTTTGAAAGTGCTGTCGACCGTCTGGAAAAAGAAATTGAAGTGAGGGAAATTGTGCAGCCAGTAAGTCCACCATGGAGCAACATAATCAAGCCTTGCAGTAGCCATTACTACTGCTTGAAAAGTCAATCCACCAAAACCACTGACGACAGGCTTCCTTCAGAGACGCTGGCAGTCAAATATTCCTGGGTTTAGTTAAAAGTAAAAACAAAACATACACATACAAAATAACCAACTAAATAAATAAATAAATAAAATATAAAAGAAACGCTACTTTCTTAAAGGTTCAAACTACCCATAGACTACTGGTCTATAACATTGCCACGAAGTCTCAAAGCAAAAGTTCTCCTTTTGGCTGATTATCACAATTTCCCACATCGGCTCCCATATTTATGAATGAGCTGCTGTGTTACAACTAAAAAATATATATACACAGTGTGGCCCAGACATTTGCAACCGAGACAAGAGATCGCGTGACGACACAAACCTGCCTCCTTTAGAAGGCGTGACAGCTACTAAGTAGAGTGGGAAAGGCCCACGCCCTTAAGACGCTCAAGTTTCCAGCTGACCTCCTGCACTGGAAAACGCACGGGGGGGGGGGGGGGCAACCAAACTGCAGCATGTAAGTTTAGAAAGAGAGAGAACACATCACAGGATGCTCCACGAGCACGTTAATAGCATGCACTGCCCACACACTCTTTTAAAAAATATTATTATTTATTATTATTATTATTATTATTATTATTATTATTATTATTATTATTATTATTATTATTATTATTATTATTATTATTATCTCGCAGGACGAACCTCTAAACTGTATCGCACTAAAGCTGCTTCACAGAAAGAAGAAGCTCTGAATTCCGTCTGCCCTGAACTTGTGACTGCTGGTGAGGATACAGAGGTAGTCACTGCACTATTTATGACTTCTGCTGTTAATGTCTGACCTCTTGTGGACAATGAGGCGCACTGAGGTGAACGAAGTAACGAGCACGGTAATGAGCTTCTGCAGCCACTGCCACAGGCTGTTGGTTTCAGCTTTTATTTACAGTGTGATAGTTTTTTCTTCTTTCTTTTCTCTCTCTCTCTTTCTCTTTTTTTTCCAGTGGTGGAAGCTGCACTTACACCTCTATCATAATCACTAGACAAAATAAATATAAATTTGCAGGGATTTATTGAAGTCGTGGAGCCTGGCACGGATTTTCTAAGTGTCTTAGAGCACAGTTTGGGGATTGTGCATTAGGAAGTGATGGTGGATACCAAGGTACCCAGTGTCCAGTGGGGAGAACTGTGTTAAATTAATTCTCATGTGTTAAGTATTATCTGTTAAGCATATGAAAGACAGCAGAAAAGCAAAAAAATAAGGAATGGAAACAATTATTAAGTGAATAATCATATGATGTATACTTTTGTATACAACATATGTATACAAACATTGTGGAATATAGTGTATATAGTATATAATATATTATTAATTGCTTATTTTTTTAAGTAAGGCTTTTTTTCTTTAATTTTGTTGATTGTCAGTGCTGCCAACACAACAGAACTGTGTGCAATAGCATCACTTCATGGTCTAATGGTTAAAAGCCTTGTAAAATCACCCACATAAAATATGCCTTCGGCAGATAAAAGGGAAGATTAAAATAAGTCAAATGCATTTTGCTCTGAGGAGCACTTGTTTTATCAGCATGGAGTACAGAGCCGCTTGCTTGCAAGCTAAACCATCTTGGCGTCATATGACCACTGCTGTAATTATCTGGATGCTTTGATGCACCTCCACGACCACAGTGCCTAGAGAGTGTGCTCTGAGTCTGAATGCTCAGAGTAGGTGACTCTTGAAATGCACTGTATGAATATGAATTTTTGACTGTGCTCTGCATTTACAAATAGTAGGATTTGGTTCCAGGAAACTCTCCGGTGATTGCCGTGCCAATCACGCTCAGTGTTTGAACCAAAGGGACGTGAGAAAAGGAATGAAATGCAAAAAAAGAAAGAAAAAAAACACCTCTGCCTTTGTCTCTGTAATTCAGACTACATGTATGAATCATCAGTGTCTGCTCTTCATTAATTGTTGTTATTGCAGTGCAGACAAAAATATGTCATACCTAGAAATCGTATGCATGCCAGTGTGAAGTAATATATGTTATGGATGTATGTCGTCAAGCCAAGAAGCACCAAAGTCCCCTATTATTAAAAATGTTACTTCAAATCAGTCTGTTTCGTGATCTGAGTCTTATTAAAGTCAGCACACCTAAAGACAAAGATATTATGGGAATGCACCATTTTTTAAATCACTGTCAAAAATGCTTCATTGCTGGGCTTTGATTTATGAATTTACTATAATGTATAAATGCAATATATGTGGATAAAGCACATAGCCAACTAGAAAATGGTTAAAATCCAACAGTCAGTCAGTGAAGCTGAGCCATTAGGTGGCAGCCCAACACTTTTCTGCATGACTGAGGACCTCTTGGCTCCATGCTATCCAGTGGTGACCTTTAGTTATACATTAGAAGAAAATCTCAACTCATCACTGCACACAGCTACTTGTGTGTGCATGAAGTCATAATAACAGTCCAATATAGATCTTATTTTAATGAGGTGCAGTTTATAGATCAGATCCTTCGCTTTCTTTGGGCTTTTCATCCGAAAAAGTCTTTGGGGTCAGCAATTTGGGCATTGATGTTACAGGAAATACACATCAAAGAGAATGTTGAAGCCAAGTAACCGAACAGTAAATGCAAAAGTGTGAAGGAATAAAGTCTTATGGTGAGTGGCAAGTCTGAAGGTCAGTAGTATTCCAACAACTCTATTGTAATGATGTACAGAGGGTAAAAAAAAAAGAAAGAAAAAGAAACCTGGTGAATTTTAAATTATGGGCCAATATATTCCTGGAGGTTATTCTCCAGCCTTGACTTCTGTGGGCAGCAAAATTTCACCTGGAGCTCACTGGAACTGCCTTGAGAATAATGTCACACCCTTGACTTGAATTACAGAAAAGTCCAATTGAACTTTCCTATGAACCTGCCTTTACTAAAATCTTGATACTGAATTTTCCAGAGTAAGAAATGCATGAGATGTCTTGGTGCTCCCAGACACAGGTTGGCCGGATTCAGTGGTTTACAGATTCTATATTCATGGGGGAAAATACTCTTCATAGTCCTTGTAGTTATATAGTTGTTGCCACCTCCTCATCATGTGCTCAAGTGTCCTCAGTGGGCACTGGATTTACGTCCTGATTGACTGTCTCCATAACAATCATAGGGATGATTGGTTCATTTAAAAGTGTTTTGAAGAGTCTTGTGCCATGCCTCATACTTCCTATACTAGTGGGATCCTTCCAATCCTTTACAGTTACTGCTCAGTGAAATGTGGAAATATGTTGTATTGGACTCTTCCTCCTTCATGGTTATTGCTTTTTTGGATTTGTGACTCAAATCCCTTGCTCTATTTTGAGTGATTTATACATATGAATGAAGATTTATGCCTGTGAGCTCAATGTGCCAGTATTATCCAATCAAACTGGGCTGCTCACTGGGTCCTGAGATTGCATTAAAGTGTAATATCAATGCAGCAATCCCTGGGTTATTGCCACTTTGAAATACCCGGCGCTTCTGATACTATAACCACGTGTTATGATCAGGGGATATCTGTCTATTTATGTGATGTTTCCTAGGAGATTGCTGAGGTAAATTAATCAAAAGTTACCAACCATGTTTAATTCATTTGATCAATGACCGAATGAATTGGGGGAATAAAAAAAAAAGGAAGTGTCAATGCATTCAGATGATCACAAACATAGAAGTGAGGCACACAGAACAACCACACGAGAACTAGAAATTTAAAAGGACCTATTTCCTGAAGTGTTCTCATTGGAAAAGAAGCTATCATTTTAACGTCTAACCTTAGGTTTCTTTAGTCTTCATAAACATAATTTATTATTCCAGCGGCTTGTAAACCCGCAGTTATAATTTGATGGCAATAAATGAATGAAAGGTATCCTGCAGAATGCTAGAGAATGGTGCTAAGAAAGAGAGGACATAAATTCTTCAGTAGTGTTACAGCTTTGCAAAGTGGAGTGTGGGAAAATCACATTCCAGAACTTTTTATTATTGTTCCTTCACAACCTATTAATGAAGGATTTTCAATTTATTTTGGATACAAAGATTGCCTTGAACCCCAGTCTTTAAATTCTTCTCTTTAGTGTGCAAATACTAAAAAAGCCCTAAGGACCTGTAGTGTGCAAAACATTCAGAATAGGCTGCCCGAGATCTATCCCCCCAGTGATTTACCCATATTGACTGTCTATTCTAATCTGCTTGGTTTTTAAACTCTGTGTGGTTAAGCATTTAAAATGAGAAACTTCTTGGTGCTATGTGAGACAGCAGCTTTGATGTCATGATCATACTATTATTTTATGCAGCGACCCAGTGCTATAAGGGCTATTTCATGCAGTAATGATTTTTGTGAGGAGAAAAACCTGAACTGACATTGGCACATTTTTTTTCTTTTTTTCCCACTACCCTGTAGGAAAATGGCTTTCTTAGCCTGCAATTTATCCAATTACGGATTTACAGCAGTGCAAAGTCAACCATATGATACAGCCTAAGTCTATTTTTCAGCCTTTGGAGCAAATCCAATCATTCCAAATGGTTGCTGATGGTAATAATTGCAACAGCATCACATTGATCGAGTGGGTCCACCGAGTGGAAACAAACAAAGCACACTAAGAAAAGGAGATTGTGTTATTTATTTATTTTTGGATGAGGAAAAAAAACGGTTTGTTATTATGGCCCCTGTGAAAAAAAAAATAATACTGAGGCATTAAAAGATGGACTTTAGGCTTTATTGGTTGCTAAGGAAGAAAATGTCCATGCC
>JAMQGT020015017.1:0-12500 GCA_024447675.2 Pterophyllum scalare
TATGTTGTAACGTTATGTTCTATGTTAGTATTGTTGTTATTAGCAGACAATGGAGGCACTACTGCCCCCATATCTTCCTGTAGCTTATTGCAGTTCACAAAAATCACCTACGTGGTTTTAGAACATGACACATCGACATTAAAATTCCATGTCGACTAATTTTTGTAGTCGATGTCATTAATTATATTGACAAATTGTTGCAGCTGTACTTTAGATGATATTTGCATAACTAATAATGCTTCGAGAAGTAGTAAGTTTTGCTATTGTTATTATAATTCTGCTATTGTGATTGTGTGGTTCTTACAGTAAATTATTGTTGGTAGTCCAGGTATGTTAAACATGGTGGTAGGATGAAGGTCAAAAACTGTAATTAAAGGTAAACTAATTGCAACAAATAATATTGCAGAACTGTAGTGGGTGCTGTTGTTTTTAATTTTTCCTCATGCTTAAAAATGTGTTTCTTTCAGTTTAAAACATCCATCTATTTTATCCGGTTCAGAGTAGAGTAGGTGAAGGATTGAGATCAGGTGGTGGAGAATATTCAAGCTGATATGTTGGTACACCCTGGACAGGTTGCCAGTCCATCACAGCGGCTAATGCTAAGGGCAGAGAATAATTCATGCTTATGTGTACACATAGGCCCAATTTAGAATCACTGATTAACATAAAATGCTTGTGTGTCAACACAAAAGCACTGCAAAATCCACACACAAACACCCAAACCAGATCCACAACCTTCTTGCTGTGAGACAACAGCACTACAAAGTAGGCAAAAGCAATGTGTGACAATGCTCACTCCTGCACAATAATGCTACAAAGATGATTAAAAGACTGTATAATTTTGATTTTATACCCCAGTTCTGATCAAAGCATCTAAAAAGTGCTAAATCAAAGAAGTTTATAATCTCCCCAAAGTTAGCGCTAAAAAAACAGACTGTCAATTATTCCATCTCCTAATGTGTTTAAAACCATTTAAAAAATCAAATTTTCATGCTGTCAATCTTTCCCTTTTTAACTTTTCCCATGATTCATGGTGACAGTGTAGGATATGTTGTAGTGCATGTTTCGTGTTGGACTGCAGTTTATAAAGCAAGTTGCCCAGAAGAGACATTAAAGTTTTAATTGCTCTAAACAACAACTGCTACATTTAGCCTGTGACTCGCTACTATGACTACTACCACCACTACTACTACAAAAATAAACCAAATGCTTTCAGGAGTACACAAGTACAATGCTACTACGAGTCAGACTTACTGACAAATAATGTGTCCAAAGAAAGATCAGGACACATCATTGAATAATAAGAGGGGAAAAAAAGCCTCGTTCCATTTTCCCATAAAATCAAGAAGCCATAACGCAAAAATAAAGCAGGATTAATCAACAAAATCCTGCTACAGCACTTCCAAACAGGAAGTTGGTTTAATGTATCCCAGTTCCAGTGACATTCCTACAGGAGCGCAAGAGCATCACAGAGGCCATGACATCTGGCTCCCATCAACACTCTACAAAAATAAATAAATAAAAACAAATCTATCCTAAATCTACTGTCTTTTTGTTGTGTTGTAGACAATGTTAGGGTCATCATCATTTTCTGACTGCTACTGCATATAAAAACTGTAAAAATGGGTGGAAAATGTGTTTTAGATGTGTAGTGGTCCCTCAAAAATCTGTAGCATGTACATATGAGTGAACTGCTTGGCTCACACCACTCAGTTATTAACTGCAGGTTCCAAAGAGTTTAATCGTCAGTAAATCTAAAAAAATAGTTTTCAAACTCTGGCAGCTTTTTCTTTGGAAAAATTGTGTTATCATATAATAAATCTTCACTATATGCCACAGAACACCATTTGAATGCATAGTATGAAACACTGGCAATAGTCATCTACACTGCTCAAAAAAATAAAGGGAACACTTAAACAACACAATATAACTCCAAGTAAATCAACCTTCTGTGAAATCAAACTGTCCACTTAGGAAGCAACACTGATTGACAATCAATTGCACATGCTATTGTGCAAATGGAATAGACAACAGGTGGAAATTACTGGCAATTAACAAGACACACTCAATAAAGGAGTGGTTCTGCAGGTGGGGACCACAGACCACTACCAGGAGACAGGCCAGTACACCAGGAGACGTAGAAGAGGCCGTAGGAGGGCAACAACCCAGCAGCAGGACCGCTACCTCCGCCATTGTGCAAGAAGGAACAGGAGGAGCACTGCCAGAGCTCTGCAAAATGACCTCCAGCAGACCACAAATGTGCATGTGTCTGCACAAAGAAACCAACTCCATGAGGATGGTATGAGGGCCCGACGTCCACAGATGGGAGTTGTGCTCACAGCCCAACACCGTGCAGGACGCTTGGCATTTGCCAGAGAACACCAGGGTTGGCAAATTCGCCACTTGCGCCCTGTGCTCTTCACAGATGAAAGCAGGTTCACACTGAGCACATGTGACAGACGTGACAGAGTCTGGAGACGCCGTGGAGAGCAATCTGCTGCCTGCAACATCCTTCATGCGATGGCAGGGGCACAGCCCTCCATGTGCTCGCCAGAGGTAGCATGACTGCCATTAGGTACTGAGATGAGATCCTCAGACCCCTTGTGAGACCATATGCTGGTGCGGTTGGCCCTGGGTTCCTCCTAATGCAGGACAATGCTAGACCTCATGTGGCTGGAGTGTGTCAGCAGTTCCTGCAAGATGAAGGCATTGAAGCTATGGACTGGCCCGCCCATTCCCCAGACCTGAATCCGATTGAGCACATCTGGAACATCATGTCTCGCTCCATCCACCAACTTCACGCTGCACCACAGACTGTCCAGGAGTTGGTGGATGCTTTAGTCCAGGTCTGGGAGGAGAGCCCTCAGGAGACCATCCGCCACCTCATCAGGAGCATGCCCAGGCGTTGTAGGGAGGTCATACAGGCACGTGGAGGCCACACACAATACTGAGCCTCATTTTGACTTGCTTTAAAGGACATTACATCAAAGTTGGATCAGCCTGTAGTGTGTTTTTCCACTTTAATTTTGTGTGTGACTCCAAATCCAGGCCTCCATTGGTTAATAAATTTGATATCCATTGATGATTTTTATGTGATTTTGTTGTCAGCACATTCAACTTTGTACAGAACAAAGTATTCAATGAGAATATTTCATTCATTCAGACCTAGGATGTGTTATTTGAGTGTTCCCTTTATTTTTTTGAGTAGTGTATATATGTTCAGATACACAATACCATTGAAGAGGCAGCTGATAAGTCTTACCTGTACTCTCTTTGCTTTATTGCATGGCATTGACATCTAGCCACAGCCAAACAGAATGATCTTCAGCAACAAGAACAAGTAGTCAGAGTCTGGGATTACATAAAAACACGCAACACGAAGAGACAGGCTAAATCCACTGAGAAAACCTGTGGCTGTTTATACACAATTCTTAAAACCACCTACTGGCCAAGTGCTTTGAGAAAAGTGATGTATAATATAATTTATATATAAAAAGGTTAGAACTTTTTTTTCCTGTGAGATTCTAAATTTGGGCCATGAGCCGTCAGCATAACGCAAGACACGCACCACAGTGTCTATAGCCAATGATGGTTAACCAGCTGTTCTATCCATCCATCCATCCTCTTCCACTTATCAGCGGGGTGGGGGGTTGGAGCCTATCCCAGTTATCATGGGGTGAGAGCCAGGGTACAACCTGTACAGGTCACCAGCCTGTCACAGGGCTAACACAGAGAGACAGACGACCATTTGCATTCACATTCACACCTATGGGCAATTTAGAACCACCCATTAACCTAACCCCAGTAACTGCATGTCTTTGGACTGTGGAAGGAAACCGGAGGGCCCAGAGAAATCCCACACAAACATAGGGAGAACATGCAAACTCCACACAGAAAGACCCTGGCCAAGGTGGATTCGAACCCAGACCTTCCACCCCACCACTGTGCTGCCCACAGGAACTGTTTTTATGAAAATAATTTTTTTTTAAAAACTGTCAGAGGCTATGCAAATGCTAGCAAGTCAGAAAACTTAAAATCTACTAGGAACTATTCTTCTGGCTTCAGATGGTTTAAATGACAATGGTAACAATGGTTAAAGAAGGGACAAATGCATCTTGTATGTTTTTAGGCTAAAGAGGCTAACAGCAGGTCTCCTGGCAATCACGCAGCAGATACCATTTAAAACACTTATCAAGACTCACTGGAGCCCAAACGTGTATTTAAACCCAACAAATCTATCTTTGGCGTTTGCTTCCTTCCACAAAAAGTGCAGTGAATCCAAGTTTCAGTCCCGACTGTTAGAAAAAAAAAATTCTAGCTTAAGTATCAAGGATATTATAATACTGACTGAACTTCATCAAGTGCAGTCAAAAAAGTTGCCAAGACTTCAAAAGTTAACAAAGCCAATAAAAGTTCTGAAAAGATAAAAGCAGAATGACAGGAAAAAAGAAAACATGAACATATTTAATAGTTTAAATAGAGCTGATGTAAAAAGCAAAACATAAAAACATTTAAGATTGATTACAAATTATTACTTCTTTTTGGTTTCAGTTTATGTAACTGACTTGATGATTTACTGCTGACTTTTAAAGAAACTGGAAAATCCCCGGGCAGGGGACAATCTGGTTGTGTGTGTTGTATCTGAGCAGACCTCTTGGATGTCTTTCTGTCCTTGTGACTTCAGACGTTCCTGCGTTTTCCGCTCGGTCTTGTTATCGGCCTGCAGGCTGACCTCGATGATCTCAATCTGCCCACATCTCAGGCCAAAGCTACTTAACTAAACCATCCTCTCTGGTGGAAAGCCTATGACCTGGCCCAAAGAAGCAACAGGCAGTCCAATTTATAGCGCAGATTGATTTTAGAGGGCTTATTTCATAACTAAAAGGCCCACTTCATTTATCATTTTCATTTGGGACCTGATTCCCTTAGCTGGTCTGGATTTTTGCATCTGCTGTCAACACACTGTAGCAATTAACCTGTTAGAGTATAATTTGTAGGAGTGTGTGTGGGATGAATGACAAAGCTCATTAAACTGCAGTAATCACTGGCTATAGAAGTACTATGGTTAATTTTCAAGGTGTATTCAGAGCTGTGAGTGTATGACTTTCCAATGTGCCTTGATATGAATCTGCCAAATTTAAAGATCAAATTTCTCCAGTGAGTGACACTGGGAAGAATTTGAGAAATCTCCAGTGCCTAGCTGTGGAATGTGAGCGCTCACTACTGCCAGGAGAAAGGATGGAAAAGCGGTCAGTGGCAGACAGACGCAAGTGGGGGTGGGAGGTGGGGATTGGAGGAGACAACCAGTGGAGATTACTATACCTTGAAAAGTCTGGTAAACCACAAATGGGCTTAATTAATCACAAATTTTGTGATTTACACATCTAATCTAGTTAAAATTACCCGACTCCTATGAGGTATAAACTGCTGGTTTCATCTGTTCTGCTGCATTACGCCATACTTTGACCATCAACATCGATGGAGAAAGCGAGAAAGGAGCTGGATCCATCATTGAAAAACTAGCATGAGTAATTTTCCACTGATATAACCACTGAAACACTGGTGTAGCAGTCCTGCTTGCTTAGGTCTACAGAGCTCAGTGTTAACACTGTAATTACAGACACGGGCTACAATAATAAGAACGTGGGGCCCAAACCTCTGTCCACTTTCTTCCTGTGCCATTTTTCTTCTCATCTGATTGATTCCAGTGCATGTGTGACAGCGGGCCAAAGACATTAGGGATGCTGTATTGGGCCAGTAAGCAGATACTGGCAGAGAAGCCCTCGGCTGAAAGGGAAACAGAGGCATGAGCCCCGGCTTGTCTGTGAGCTAATCGTCAGCAGGCTGCTTGCCCCCTCCCTGGCTCAGCTCCAGACCACAATCAGATAAAAAGAGGCTCTTCTTGCAACCGAGCTGGGTGCTGAAAGCCGGCACCCAGATGCTACAACAGATCCAGATGTGAAACATCTAGATTTGAAATAAAAATGTATTTTGGATTCTACAATAGTGACTGACTGTACAGTTGGCTGAAAGTTTGTTTTTTCCCCCACTTTGGCACTGAGCAGGGATTACAATCTTCTCAATTTAAAATCACAAATGTTGTACTAAAAGATGTGGATTAACATGAACTCCATATCTGAATAATGACATCTGAACCAATGGGTCTCTGCATTTACACCTGTTATTAAAAGCAAATTACTGGTATTGTGATTTCACCCCATAGACTGAAGATTTAAATTAGATTTTTTTTTCCTGCATATAAAAATTTTTGGTGCACTACCAAGACAGATTTTAGCCACAGCCAAAGAAAAAATACCTTCCACTCTAATGGCTTTATTTGTGGTCTAAAATAAAATAGAAATCATAGTAGAAATATTTGTATAGATTGATTGCTTTAACCTTTTTTTTTCCTCATGTACCATCACCACACCTCCCATAATACATTATTTTTCCTAGAGCTGAGCGCTTGAATATTACACGCCCTCAGACTCTTTATGGTTTTCACTCTCAATATCTAGAGGCCAGCTGTTTCTAGTCATGGTTGTCTGTTCAATATTATCATGAGTCTTTAGCTAAGTATGACCATAGTTTAAAATTAAGCAAAAAAGGATGGGTCATTCCTACTGGAAGTTTCACTGAAATGCAAAGCGTGTAGGAGGCAGCATGTGCAGCTGGAACAAGGCCACGTTAAATTACTTAAAAATGAAAAGAGAGATGACTCTGGTTCTTCAATTTGTCAGAAGTGAGCCGTTTCCATATCTACACCAAGAAGAAGAGATTTATCTGGGAATAATCTGGAGAGCAATCAGTGATCATGTTTCAAGGTTGGGTTTCATCAGTGACAACTTAACATCAAACACATGCAAGAGGAAAATTAGAACCAAGTATGAATACTCTGAATACGCTTTTGCTGACAGACTCGAGGCCGTTCTTTAAACATCTATTTCCCTGACCATCTGACATCAAATAAATTCTTGGCGATGTGGAATCATTTAGAAACTGACGTCATCGCGATCGCTCTCCCTCAACCACCCCAACTGCGAACAGGGTCTCTTTTAAACAGAGAAAAAAAAACTCTTGATTTCTGTCATGGAGTTATTAAAAAAAGCTGCAGCCAGATGTGGCAGAACATCTCTGACTCAAAAGTGGAGAACCTCGATTTAAAAATAATAATAATAATAATAATAAAAGATTTGCTCCATGAGGAAAAATAATCATTCAATTGAACTTAACCACAACAGTTCTAGCACTCATACATTTAAATCATATTTTCCAAAACATGTTCAGAAGAGGTTGAGAAGTGTGGCAGTAAAAACTGGTGCAGTGATATTGATTTTTTTTGTTTTGTTTTTTTGATTTTACTACTGGAAACACATCACGCTCCTTTTTCAGCCATAAATACTTAAAGTTTTGGTTTTAGTCGGCTTTTATTCATTATCATAAAACTGCTTCAATCCCAGGAAGCCAGGATCAGTTTTGCATAGGCGAGAGATTAAAATGTTTTTTGAAACATCTCTCTAATGTGTGGTTGAAATTTTGGTACATTTTTCCATCGGTCCAACTGTGAGCTGTTCTGCTGAAGTCTCTTAAGGCGACCTCAAATAACAGATTATCCCCCCATTGTAATTATGGTAGGTGGTATTAAAAACAATAACAACCACAGGCGTAGAGACGAGGACGACGCGCTGAACTTGATGCTAAGCAGAATTTGCCGGTGGTTTCCCGAGTCCATTTGCTTTCATCTTTTTCCACCTGAGTAAATGGCAAACAAACTGATGTCAGCGTACTGCCTGGCACCCGGCCGCTTCCACACTATTTACCTGCAGTCTTTGCCTCGGGACATGCATTACAGCCTAAAGCCATTAAGAGAGAGTGGAAGTTGAGCTGAGCTGTGATAAGAAGGTCTTATCTGTACAGTGAGTCAACAGACCCCAGAGTACTCAGAACACTCATCATAACCTACATCAGTTCCAAGAATCAGAACAGATGCTGATGCACATTACTCCCACAAGTACCGCTCCCTACAAATCTTCCTCCTTTATTAACCATCCAGTAAATTCTGCCTTTGTTTGGGACTCTGACAGAATGTTATTTATATGTTGTAAGACCTGAGATATTGATGCACTTGTGCACTGCGTATCCTTAAATGACTCCTCCTGCATGTGTTGAAGAAGGTTTAACAGGTTCAGCCAAACTGGTTGCATCACTACGAGGGCTGAGATCCAGGCAGCGCTGCAGTCACAGAGACTTCAGCTGGAGCGCAGGCCAAGAGACATCTATTAAAGGAGAAAGCTATACACATTTGAGAGAGAGAGTGAGCTGGAGAAAGCACTTACCAGGTACGCCAGAGACCTAAAAGATACCTCAGGTCCCAAAAGGAAAGCAACAGAGTCGGCGCTGCTGCCAGATATCCACACGCTGAAGTCGGTCCAGCAAATTAGCATGTCCTTTATCGAGGTTTTAATGCCAGAAATGTAAATTACTTGTAACAACTTGTCTACTGATATAAAACCTGCTTTGATAAGTCACAACCACGACAGGTTTGAGCAACACACGATGGTGCCTGTTAAATTCTTTAACAGGCTGTACTAAGCTGTCACAATTTCACTATGGATAATATGCTTCTGTTGTCTGTAGTAGAATTTTCAAGTTCTTCATTCAACTTAAGCGTCCCCTTGTGTTTGTAGACCACATGTTTATAGCTGTACTGTGGTGTAGGGATACTGGCTTGAAGTCACGTAGTGCCACTGTTCCTAACATAGAGTCAGGCCGTGCTTTCACCCTGCTCACGAAGACTCACTGTTGTCTTTAATATGTCATCAGAAATAGATCCAACTGTACGGCGATTTTACCGCAGCCCATCCAGTTCTTCCTCAAAGGTCTCGATAAATCACTAAGCTCAACACCGACTTCCTTCGCCATCAAGACAGATTCATGCTCCATAAACAAAGCTGCACACAAAGTTTTTTTTGATACTTTAACCAGCTGTAAAAAGCTGTTGCCAATGAAAAACAAACTGCGATAATAAAGGTTCAGGATTCTGCCCATAAAGAAAATTTATACTTGATAAATTCCACAAATCTCAGGTGCCTCTGGACCGCTTCTACTGTGGCTTTCATTTTTAAGTACTGTTATAACCGTTGTCTTTGCTGGGTCACTGCTCACATTCCTTTATTTTTTACATTTTTTAAATTTTTTTTAAAGAGTTTCACTAAAGGCTTTTTCACAGATCAAGTGTTTGGCTCAGCAAGTGTCCCCTGTTTGCACGGTATTCTGTACAAACAGGAGAAACTGTACAGTGTTTTAACTGTAACACTCTGAAGCATGTGAGCATTCAGTGGAAATGGCCCAAACTGTCATGTCTGCCAGAATGCAACTGTCCACTGGCACACAGCACAGTTACTTCGTCCAGGGTTGGTGTTTTGACACGCTAGATGAGATCCATCGTGTAAGAGAGCTCAAAAATGATCACGAGATGATGACCTTAAATATACTGTCTGATTTTCTGACAGTTAATCACTCATTTCTGTCATTCTTGCATTGATTATTGAACACTTTGTTTCTGTTTGGCTGTGATCATTTTAAACATCTTTGACAGTTTAGATTTTATGCGTTACCACTGTCATACAGGCACTTTCACTGGTGTTAACCAGACTCTCTTTTTAAAATGGTCACGTTTATTTTATGATCATGTGATTTTCTACCAGTTTTTACCTTATTATATTAATGCTGTTGGATTTTGTCCTCTATATCATTTGTGAACATGTACATTTGTATATGATTTTTTTTTCTATATTGGTATTTGTGATCACATGATCATTATCTGACGTATATATCGGGTATATATTTGTGCCTGAAACATTTTGTGATCTCCATTAAAGTTGTGCAGGAGCCATTTCTGATGTGCAGACTCTACTTTAGCTTTTCCAATTTTTACCATTTGTTACAACTGAAATTAGCCAATGTTCATGAAAACACAGACTATAAGATTTGAGTATTTGACACTGAAGAGATTTTAGTTTTTTTTGTTTTTAAGCAGATGAGCTTAGCTAGCACAGCCTTGGATGCCCCCAGTGGCGCAACAAAAAAAAAACAAAAAAATAAAAATAAAAAAATTTTTAAAAAGACCATACAAGAGATAAATTGAGACAGGAAGATAACAGACAGTGTTATGCTCTGGAAGTAACTAGGAGATAACAACAAAACACCGGCTATTTAAAATAATAATAATAATAATAATTTTTCCCCTCTGTGAGATTACACTGACAGTTTCTTGGTCCACTGCATTTCTGCAGTTTGGCATTTGCAAACTGTTTTTGTTATGAAGTGATGTAAAGTTTATGATTGCAGGAATACAACCAGCACTCCTTCAACCGTCTACTGGAAGGTTTATGTATGATAATGTACAAGTTTAACATTTACAGCAGTGCTGAAAGCGAAGAATAAAGAAGGGGAAACAAACCACTCTCATCTCAAGAGTCTAGTAAAACACAAGATGCATACTTTCACATGACCTAAGCTTTTTATTGATGACAAGTCTTCGGAGGGGTTTTCTTATTAGATTAAACTTCATTTTGGACGCAGCTGCGTATTGCTATTAGTGGTTTTTATGTTGGACAGAACTGTCACGACTAGGAGTTTCCCGACACACCTGCCGAGATGATAACTGCAATACTTCCAAAAATGAAAAAGAAAAGAGAAACTGACTGGGTTGTTTAAGATCATAAACAACCCAGCACCAATACAGTCGCAGTTAGAGAGTCACTTTCCAGTTCATCATAGCCCTCTTCCATTTTAGTAGCACACTGTCAATAAGTAACTACTATAGTGCAGCCTCAGTTTATCTACACATTTTATGGCTGACTGCGTGTTGTTGCAGCTACTCCTCTCACAAACCAGGAGAGACTTGGTTCCCACAAGATAACAGACTTACTCACAGAGCTATCTTTAGACTATGGTACATATTGACCTAAACACTGGACATGGGGGCAAACTAATGAGGACTTAATTCTTAAATTAATTACCATTTTGTTGCCTGCTCTTGCCCTTGCTTTCTCTCTGCTTTCCAACTTAAAGCTAAGGCTAGGTGCTCTGTAAAAATGTGCTCCTGTCCTCGGCGCCTGGTTTAACTAGTAGGTCTATCAGCCTATTCACAAACTCTAGAGCCACTGCAGATTGGTGCTCTCAATAAGATGTGCATTTCAGTGATATTTGTTCAGAGGGTTCCCCCCTCCTTTTGCCTTATTATTAAGAATAATATAGTCATTACAGGGTTTTTGCAGCCAAATCCTTTTAATGTTTTAATGTTAAGGTTTACATCACTCTCACTCTGCACCCACCTTGCTCACATTTGTTCACAAAGTTTAACGATGATTCTAGCTGAAAGTTTTTTCTATTATTATTATTATTGCAAATTCTTTTAGCCATAATCATGCCTTAAAAATCTTATATTATAGCAGGCCAGAAGAATGAGAAGTTAAGGAAGAGCCACTGGAGGAAAAAAAAAAAAAAGCCCCTTGCTGAGGTCCTTGAGGCATCCTGGGAGCACAAACTGCTGCCTATAATGACCCGTGTCTGAACCGATGACTGTATAATAAACTGGCCCTGGTCAAATCTTCACCAGTCGGATTTGAAGTCTGGAAAGCCTGAGAATGAGGTCGGACCAGAAGAATAATGGGAGCAACAGAGATATTTTGTAAGACTCCTGAGTGGCCAAGTCAAACAAATGTAGGCCCAACAGATGAAAATGTTGGCAAAAGGTTCGTCGGATCAACAAGAAAAGCTGTTAATCAGTAGGGAGTAAAGTAACTCACTTAGTGAGGAATCGGAAAGGTCTTATGTAGCATCTTTACACAGCTCTACATTTGGGCTGCCCAAGCACGACAGTTAGACTTTCCACAGAGTATCATCGGAGCCATGTGCCTGGCAGACATAAACCAGCCATTTTGTTTATCCCTTAAAGAACGACTATTACATTTACTGGAACGCTCTAGACTGTGGGACAAAATTAAATACACTCACTTTTTCTGTATTTTTATAGCAATTTCTGCCCATGAGTCCTTCTTGTCAACAAGAGGCGTGAATATATTTAGATCCAAGTATAGCTGGTGGCTGCCTGAAAAGATTCCTCAAGAAGAGAAAGGCATTCTTCTCTATAGCACAGCTTTAAGGATCTCTACCACCGACCGCACACACACCCTCAACTCAAAGATACACGAGGTAAATGTGACTCATAGGACATGAGAAATTTTAATTGGCTGCCAGCAGCTGGATGTGTGTTTGCAGCCTATCTCACTGCCTGCACACTCGCCACTTCTCACGTCCAGTTAATAAGCAGCACAAAAGGCCGGCTTTACGGAGACATGAGGCTGCAGGAAAAGCTGGACACCAGGTGTACAATCTTTTGAATTAACAATGTCTTGGCTACTTCCTCTCTAAACAGAAGAACATAAGTTGTCCCAAAAATCTATTTATCAGAGGAGAACACCCGTCTCAAGAGG